>JACGAQ010000906.1:0-82011 GCA_014119065.1 Orius insidiosus | reverse complement strand
TCCCTAACCATCCCTAACCATCCCTAACCATCCCTAACCATCCCTAACCATCCCTAACCATCCCTAACCATCCCTAACCATCCTACCATCCCTAACCATCCCTAACCATCCCTAACCATCCCTAACCATCCCTAACCATCCCTACCATCCCTAACCTAACCCTAACCATCCCTAACCATCCCTAACCATCCCTAACCATCCCTAACCATCCCTAACCATCCCTAACCATCCCTAACCATCCCTAACCATCCCTAACCTAACCATCCCTAACCATCCCTAACCATCCCTAACCATCCCTAACCATCCCTAACCATCCCTAACCATCCCTAACCATCCCTACCATCCCTAACCATCCCTAACCATCCCTAACCATCCCTAACCATCCCTAACCATCCCTAACCATCCCTAACCATCCCTAACCATCCCTAACCGCCCCATTCTTTGTTTTTTTTTTTTGCCTGCACCTAGGCCTTTCGGCTTTATCAGGCATTGATTCTACTGTTGACAACAACGTCTATCTATCTGCACAAAGAATGAGGCGGTTACCCACCCGCCACGCGAGCTCTTAGTCACGGAGGGCCGGCCCCCGTGTCCAGGATGGGCCACGTGGAGGCGGCTCGCTGGGGGATGTGGCGGGCGGGACTGTCTTGCTTGCGGCCAACCTTTGGCCGTCATTATCTTAGCGACGTACTTTATTTAGAGTTCATGCAATTTTCCATTCATGCATATGGAGTGTAGCTATCGCTACATATTAGTTTTTGATGGCTGATTTTTTCTAATTTCATACATCAGTTTCTAAATACAAACTGACGTTTCTGCCATAATCTATGGCGCTCAATAGCCTGGCCTTCGCTCGGGCGTGGGCTACGCATTTCTTTTCTCCGGCGCTATGGGAGCTGTCAGCCCCTCTAATTTTGGCGCAATTTGGACACTTTCTTACTTCGCTTGTGCATTCGCGGGAGTCGTGCTCTCCGGAACATTTGGCGCACGTGTTCTTATTCGTTGAGCACTTGCTTGATACGTGGCCGTAACCCTGGCATTTATAGCACCTGGACACTTCGGCGCTGTCTTTTACTCTGCATGTCTGGTAATCTAGAAAAAGGCGACCGTTGTCAAGTGCCTTCCTCCAGCAGTCGGGCGGTACCTCTATGACCCAGGTGGTCATTTGTGTTTTCGCATTTTCCGTGACGCCGTATCGCACGGTGTACAACGGTTTGACTTCATCTGCTGTCCAGCTTCGCCGAGTTCCCCGTTTTGGGCTAGCAGCTGGTCAAGAAGGTCTGCTTTGTTGAGGTCTTTTGGAACTCGAAGGAGCATTAGCCTCGGCTTCCTCTTCTCTATCGTCCTCGCGGTTACTCCTAGCGCAGTCAACGCCGGGAGGGACCTTATTTTCGCAGTGTCCTCTTTCGATGCTGTCTTGATCGCGACTCCACCTCTGGCGTGATCCGTAGTCCCTCTATTCGAATCTTATTTCCACGCGGGTCTATCGCAGCTTTTACTTTTTTCATGAATTCCTCAGTGGTCACGGTACGTTCGCCCTCCCGGGTCCGATGGGGTCCAGGAAAAGGAGTCTTCCCACATTATCCGCCTGAAACTCCATCTCCCGCTGTAGCAGAGGTTCCTGCCTTGCTTCGCATCTCTATCGCTTTTTTTTCTTTTTGTCCTTGGCTTTCTGATCCCTGTTACGTCGGCTCGTCGAGAGGGCGTGCAGCACCTCCGTTCGGTCCTCGAGGTCCGTAATGTCTCCGGTCACTCCATGAAAGTCATCATCAACCTCCATTTCCGTCTCGTGTCTTCGTGTTTTCTTTGTCTTCTTTTTGCGCCCTTCTTCTTACTCTTGGACGCTACTTGGGACCATGTTGTCCGGGTCTGAGATGTTGCTTGGCTATTTGCGGTTTGAGATTTCTGGCGGGTCAATAAGCAAACCTCCACGTACGGATAGTTGTGACTCGTCTTGGGTCTTTTCACCTTGGATGCCATCTATGCTGGCAAGGCGTCGATGCATTCTCTTAGTTCCTTTATGACAGACTTCACCGGGGACACTGACGTCGCTGACGGTGTTTGCACTGAGTCCTTAGTTCATTTGTCACCTTTTGAAGGTAGGGGCTAGAGCTCTTGCAATTGCTTCTGCTGTCTGGTGTGCTTTTCTTTCCTCTTCTTCATCGTCTCCTGCAGCGCTTCGGAATCTTGTGCGTATGTAGGAGAGATAGGCGTTCTCGATGGCCATTTGGTTCACGATTTCCGCAAGTTCGTTTACTTTTCCGGCGACATACACGGCGGCTGGCTTAGGGCATTTGTTCTTCATGTCCATCATGTAATCGTAGATCTCCATACGGACCGTTGCAGCCCGCTGTCGGGCTTCGAAATGGTCTATTTTTTCACTTTCCGGGAAGTTACCGTAGTCGAGTCAACCGTCCTGGTTCTTTTTTTGCTTTGGACATCGGGATTTCTGGCTGCTTAAAGTGATTTCCTTGAGCGGACGCGGAAATAGGGGGACTTTCGACGCTGTAGAGACGCTCGTCGCATCGCTCTCGTCGCTTGAGTCACTCAACACTTGTATATTCTTATCAGTTCTCGTATGCATATCACCGGTCTCAGGTGTGAAGAACTCGACTCCTGGGCGGGATTTCTTCTGTCGGAGTCCTAGATAATCTTGAACTGCGGGCAAAGGGTCTGGTGGGTCTGTTGGCTCGAAGTGCCTGGCACTCTATCCAAGGGCTTAGATGTAGTCTTAGGGGACCGTTGTTCCTTGGGGCGGTGGCTGGGAAGGCCGAGCGGAGAATTAGCGTGAATATTCCTCCTATTGTTTTTTTTGCTCATTTTGTTTGGTGCTCCCTTTTAGGAAAAGGGAGCAAAAACCGGAACGAAGGAAAGTGTATGACTGGCTGCAGGTGCCGATCTGGTCGTTGGAGTTGTTCAGGACGACGGCCGTCCTGGTGGCCTCGGGAAGTGCAAACTCGGAGACTCGATGGGGTCCCTCCCAGGCACCACCTGGCACCATCGAGCTCCTTGCCTTTTTTCGAGGTTACTCCAGGCAGCCTCCCCCACTGGTTAGGCAGGGGTTCGGGCCTGGCAGCTAACAACGGCACGGGCGCCCCCGCTTTACCCTGTACCCTCCAGGGTAACCGTCGCCTGCTCCAACTTCCTTCAGCAGCACCTACAGGGGAGAGAAGGGAGTAAGGATAGGGTAAGGAAAGGACGTAGGAGAGAAAGGAAGAAGGAAGATGATGAGTTTTCTGTCAGGGTTCACTCCCTTAGCTTCGTGCCTCCGTTTAAGCGCCGAGGACTCGCTTTCCGCCCTCCACCGTTGGCCGCCGAAGCGTTGCCCAGGGTTCACGACGTGGACGTGGTGGTAGGACTTAGGGCAATGTCGGCCAGATGGTCGACTGTTGGCATTTCTCAAGATTTATTAGGACTTTTGAGGAAGCACCCAAAAGCCCCCTTGAGACCAATGAGCCCTCATTTGAACCCCTAACCATCCCTAACCATCCCTAACCATCCCTACCCTCATCCCTAACCATCCCTAACCATCCCTAACCATCCCTAACCATCCCTAACCATCCCTAACCATCCCTAACCATCCCTAACCACCCTAACCATCCCTAACCATCCCTAACCATCCCTAACCACCATCCCTAACCATCCATCCCTAACCATCCCTAACCATCCCTAACCATCCCTACCATCCCTAACCATCCCTAACCATCCCTAACCATCCCTAACCATCTTAACTCCTGATCCCATTTCGGCTAACAAATTGATTGCTTCATGAGCCGCATATTGCTTTACGTTTATTGCTTTATCAACCGAATGCGATCAGGAGTTAAAATAGGGAGAAAATACCAATATGAAATAGGGAGAAGCTCTCGATTCGGTCAGAAGCTTTTTCCTTTTTCTTAACAATTGATCCCATTTCGGCCCAAAAAACACAAAGGAGAAACGATTCTAGTAACAGGAGAACGGAAATTCGCGGAAAGTTATTGTTGGTTAATTTAATACTGGTTGTTTTTTGTGGGGGGGGGGGGGGAAGGGAAACATGGAAATGGGATCAGGAGTTAAGAAAGATGGAGGAGCTCTCGATTCGCTCAGAAGAGCTCCTCCCTATTTCTTAACTCCTGATCCCATATCGGCTGAAAAAGCACAAGGGAAAAACGAGTGAAGTTACAGGAGAACGGAAATTCGCGGAATGTTTATGTTGGTTAATTTAATACCGGTTGTTTGTAGTCGAGGGAGGCGGAGACTTGGAACTGTGATCAGAGTTAGGAAAAAGGGTGGAGCTCTCGATTCGCTCAGAAGAGCTCCTTCCTTTTTCCTAACTCCTGATCCACTTTCGGCTCCAAAGAACAAGGGAAAACAAGTCTAGTTACAGAAGAATAGAAATTTTATTACCGTTTGTTTGTAAAGGGTGGGAGGGAGAGACATGGAAATGGGATCAGGAGTTAAGAAAGAGGAGGAGCTCTCGGTTCGCTCAGATCACTCCTTCCTTTGTCTTAGTTCTTGGTCCCATTTCGGCTCAAAAAGCACAAGGGAAAACGAGTCTGGTTACGGGAAACGGAAATTCGCGGAAAGCTATAGTTGGTTAATTAATACCGGTTTGTTTGTTGTGGTGTGGAGGGGAAGACTTGGAATGGGATCAGGAGGTAAAAAAGAGGGAGGAGCTCTCAATTTGCTCAGAAGAGCTCCTACCTTTTTCATAACTCCTGATCCCATTTCGGCTCAAAAAGCACAGGGAAAACGAGTGAAGCAACAGGAGAACGTAAATTCGCGGAATGTTATTGTTGGTTAATTTATTACCGCTTGTTTGTAGTGGGTGGAAGGGGGAGAATTGGAACTGGGAACAGGAGTTAAGAAAGAGGAGGAGCTCTCGAATCGCTCATAAGAGCTCCTTCCTTTTTCTTAACTCCTGATCCCATTTCGGCTCAAGAAGCACAAGGGAAAAACGAGTCTAGTAACAGGAGAACGGAAATTCGTGGAAAGTTATTAATGGTTAACTTAATACCGGTTGTTTTTAGTGGGGGAGGGGAGGCGGAGACTTGGAACTGTGATCAGGAGTTAAGAAAAAGGGTGGAGCTCACGATTCGCTCAGAAATGCTCCTCCCTTTTTCTTAACTCCTGATCCCATTTCGGCTCAAAAAGCACAAGGGAAAAACGAGTGAAGTTACAGGAGAACGTAAATTCGCGGAATGTTTATGTAGGTTAATTTAATACTGAAAGTTTGTTGTGGTGGGGAGGGGAAGACTTGGAAATGGGATCAGGAGTTAAGAAAAAGGGAGGAGCTCTCGATTCGCTCAGAAGAGCTCCTTCCTTTTTCTTAACTCCTGATTCCATTTCGGCTAAAAAAGCACAAGGGAAAAACGAGTGAAGTTACAGGAGAACGGAAATTCGCGGAATGTTTATGTTGGTTAATTTAATACCGGTTGTTTGTAGTGGTTGGGAGGGGGACACTTAGAAATGGGATCTGGAGTTAGAAAATGGGAGGAGCTCTCGATTCGCTCAGAAGAGCTCCTTCCTTTTTCTTAACTCCTGATCCTATTTCGGCTCAAAAGCACAAGGGAAAAACGAGTCTAGTTACAGGAGAACTTAATTTCGCGGAAAGTTATTGTTGGTTAACTTATTACCGGTTGTTTGTAGTGGTTGGGAGGGGGAGACTTGGAAATTTGATCGGAAGTTAAGAAAAAGAAAGGTGCTCTTCTGAGCGAATCGAGAGCTCCTCCCTATTTCTTAACTCCTGATCCCATTTCGGCTGAAAAGCACAAGGGAAAAACGAGTCTAGTTACAGGAGAACTTAATTTCGCGGAAAGTTATTGTTGGTTAATTTATTACCGGTTGTTTGTAGTGGTTGGGAAGGGGAGACTTTGAAATGGGATCAGGAGTTAAGAAAATGGGAGGAGCTCTCGATTCGCTCAGAAGAGCTCCATCCTGTTCATTAACTCCTGATCCAATTTCGGATCAAAAAGGCCAAGGGAAAATTAGTCTAGTTATAGGAGAACGGAAATTCGCGGAAAGTTTTTGATAGTTAATTAAATACTCGTTGTTTGTGCTTTGTGAGGGGGGGCCTGGAAATGGGATCAGGAGTTAAGAAAAAGAAAGGAGCTCTTCTGAGCGATTCGAGAGCTCCTCCCTCTTTCTTAACTCCTGTTCCCAGTTCCAATTCTCCCCCTTCCACCCACTACAAACAAGCGGTAATAAATTAACCAACAATAACATTCCGCGAATTTACGTTCTCCTGTTGCTTCACTCGTTTTTCCCTTGTGCTTTTTGAGCCGAAATGGGATCAGGAGTTATGAAAAAGGTAGGAGCTCTTCTGAGCAAATTGAGAGCTCCTCCCTCTTTTTTACATCCTGATCCCATTTCCAAGTCTTCCCCTCCACACCACAACAAACAACCGGTATTAAATTAACCAACTATAGCTTTCCGCGAATTTCCGTTTCCCGTAACCAGACTCGTTTTTCCCTTGTGCTTTTTGAGCCGAAATGGGACCAAGAACTAAGACAAAGGAAGGAGCTGATCTGAGCGAACCGAGAGCTCCTCCCTCTTTCTTAACTCCTGATCCCATTTCCATGTCTCTCCCTCCCACCCTTTACAAACAAACGGTAATAAAATTTCTATTCTTCTGTAACTAGACTTGTTTTTCCCTTGTTCTTTGGAGCCGAAAGTGGATCAGGAGTTAGGAAAAAGGAAGGAGCTCTTCTGAGCGAATCGAGAGCTCCACCCTTTTTCCTAACTCCTGATCACAGTTCCAAGTCTCCGCCTCCCCTCGACTACAAACAACCGGTATTAAATTAACCAACATAAACATTCCGCGAATTTCCGTTCTCCTGTAACTTCACTCGTTTTTCCCTTGTGCTTTTTCAGCCGATATGGGATCAGGAGTTAGGAAAAAGGAAGGAGCTCTTCTGAGCGAATCGAGAGCTCCACCCTTTTTCCTAACTCCTGATCACAGTTCCAAGTCTCCGCCTCCCCTCGACTACAAACAACCGGTATTAAATTAACCAACATAAACATTCCGCGAATTTCCGTTCTCCTGTAACTTCACTCGTTTTTCCCTTGTGCTTTTTCAGCCGATATGGGATCAGGAGTTAAGAAATAGGGAGGAGCTCTTCTGAGCGAATCGAGAGCTCCTCCATCTTTCTTAACTCCTGATCCCATTTCCATGTTTCTCCCTTCCCCCCCCCCCCACAACAAACAACCAGTATTAAATTAACCAACAATAACTTTCCGCGAATTTCCGTTCTCCTGTTACTAGAATCGTTTCTCCTTTGTGTTTTTGGGCCGAAATGGGATCAATTGTTAAGAAAAAGGAAAAAGCTCTTCTGACCGAATCGAGAGCTTCTCCCTATTATCATTATTGGTATTTTTCTCCCTATTATTTAACTCCTGATCGCATTTCGGTTGATAAAGCAATAAACGTAAAGCAATATGCGGCTCATGAAGCAATCAATTTGTTAGCCGAAATGGGATCAGGAGTTAAGAAAAAGGGAGCAGCTCTTCTAAGCGAAACGAGAGCTCCTCCCTCTTTCTTAACTTAACTCCTGATCCCATTTCGGCTCACAAAGCACCTTTTTGCAGACTGCTACGTCTACAGGGATATCTCCGAAGGTTGGCAATCTTGTGGAACATCGTACCACTACCATCGGTGTCCTGAAATCTTCCAAGTCAGTCCGCCCCCCCCCCCACAAAGCAACAGGGATTAAATTACCCAACTTAAAAAACTAGTTAAAACTCTCTATGTCCTATGCTAAAACTTTCCGCGAATTTCCGTTCTCCTGTACCTAGACACGATTTTCCCTTGTGCTTTTTCAGCCAAAATGGGATCAGGAGTTAAGAAAAGGGAGGAGCTCTTCTGAGCGGAACGTGAGCTCCTCCATCATTCTTAACTCCTGATCCCATTTCCAAGTCTCCCCCTCCCCCCCCCCCATCCAAAACAACAAACATCTAGTATTAAATTAACCAACAATAACTTTCCGCGAATTTACGTTCTCCTGTTACTAGACTCGTTTTTTACTTGTGCTTTTTGAGCCGAAATGGGATCAGGAGTTAACAAAAAGGGAGGAGCTCTTCTGAGCGAATCGAGAGCTCCTCCCTTTTTCTTAACTCCTGATCCCATTTCCAAGACTCCCCTTCCCTACCACAACAAACAACCAGTATTAAATTAACCAACACAAATATTCCGCGAATTTACGTTCTCCTATAACTTCACTCGTTTTTCCCTTGTGCTTTTTGAGCCGAAATGGGATCAGGAGTTAAGAAAAAGGGAGGAGCTCTTCTGAGCGAATCGAGAGCTCCTCCATCATTCTTAACTCCTGATCCCATTTCCAAGTCTCCCCCTCCCCCCCACAAAAACAACCAGTATTAAATTAACCAACAATAACTTTCCGCGAATTTACGTTCTCCTGTTACTATACTCGTTTTTCCCTTGTGCTTTTTGAGCCGAAATGGGATCAGGAGTTAAGAAAAGGAAGGAGCTCTTATGAGCGATTCGAGAGCTCCTCCCTCTTTCTTAACTCCTGTTCCCAATTCCAATTCTCCCCCTGCCACCCACTACTAACAAGCGGTAATAAATTAACCAACAATAACATTCCGCGAATTTACGTTCTCCTGTTGCTTCACTCGTTTTTCCCTGGTGATTTTTGAGCCGAAATGGGATCAGGAGTTATGAAAAAGGTAGGAGCTCTTCTCAGCGAATCGAGAGCTCCTGCCTCTTTTTTACCTCCTGATCCCATTTCCAAGTCTCCCCCTCCACACCACAACAAACAACCGGTATTAAATTAACCAACTATAGCTTTCCGCGAATTTCCGTTTCCCGTAACTAGACTTGTTTTTCCCTTGTGCTTTTTGAGCCGAAATGGGATCAAGAACTAAGACAAAGGAAGGAGCTGATCTGAGCGAACCGAGAGCTCCTCCCTCTTTCTTAACTCCTGATCCCATTTCCATGTCTCCCCCTCCCACCTTTTACAAACAAACGGTAATAAAATTTCTATTCTTCTGTAACTAGACTTGTTTTTCCCTTGTTCTTTGGAGCCGAAAGTGGATCAGGAGTTAAGAAAAAGGAAGGAGCTCTTCTGAGCGAATCGAGAGCTCTACCCTTTTTCTTAACTCCTGATCACAGTTCCAAGTCTCCGCCTCCCCTCGACTACAAACAACCGGTATTAAATTAACCAACATAAACATTCCGCGAATTTCCGTTCTCCTGTAACTTCACTCGTTTTTTCCTTGTGCTTTTTCAGCCGAAATGGGATCAGGAGTTAAGAAATAAGGAGGAGCTCTTCTGAGCGAATCGAGAGCTCCTCCATCTTTCTTAACTCCTGATCCCATTTCCAAGTTTCTCCCTCCCCCCCCCCCCCCCCCCTCAACAAACTATAATAAAATTTCTATTCTTCTGTAACTAAACTTGTTTTTCCCTTGTTCTTTGGAGCCGAAATGGGATCAGGTGTTAAGAAAAAGGAAAAAGCTCTTCTGACCGAATCGAGAGCTTCTTTCTATTATCATTATTGGTATTTTTCTCCCTATTATTTAACTCCTGATCGCATTTCGGTTGATAAAGCAATAAACGTAAAGCAATATGCGGCTCATGAAGCAATCAATTTGTTAGCCGAAATGGGATCAGGAGTTAAGAAAAAGGGAGCAGCTCTTCTAAGCGAGACGAGAGCTCCTCCCTCTTTCTTAACTTAACTCCTGATCCCATTTCGGCTCACAAAGCACCTTTTTGCAGACTGCTACGTCTACAGGGATATCTCCGAAGGTTGGCAATCTTGTAGAGCATCGTACCACTACCATCGGTGTCCTGAAATCTTCCAAGTCAGTCCGCCCCCCCCCCCCCACTAAGCAACCGGGATTAAATTACCCAACCAGTTAAAACTCTCTATGTCCTATGCTAAAACTTTCCGCGAATTTCCGTTCTCCAGTACCTAGACACGATTTTCCCTTGTGCTTTTTCAGCCGAAATGGGATCAGGAGTTAAAAAAGGGAGGAGCTCTTCTGAGCGGAACGAGAGCTCCTCCCTCTTTCTTAACTCCTGATCCTATTTCTGTTCATAAAGCAAACAATCGTAAAGTAATATGCGGCCCTCGAAGCAATTAATTTATCAGCTGAAATGGGGTCAGGAGTGAGAAATGAAGGAGCTCTTCCGAGCGAAACGAGAGCTCCTCCCTTTTTTTTAACTCCTGATCCTATTTCGGTTCATGAAGAAATCAATCGTAGAGCAACATGCGGCTCATGAAGCATTTAATTCATTAGCCTAAATGGGATCAGGAGTTAAGAAAAAGGAAGGAGCTTTTAGGAAGGTTTGGGATGGCGGCATCCACAGCCTCTTATATTATAAAATCGATTATTTCCACAGCCCTCTGAAACTAAGGAGGGGGCATCGAAACAAAAATATCGTAAGGGAAATCCGTCCCATGTAGGCTCGCTACACTGTATTTGAGGGAAACCACTGAGTAGGTACTGATTAGGCTAACCTCGAAATTTCGTTTTTGCGTAGTTTTATACTTTTATTACTTTTATGAATTTACGAAACAGATTCACTTTAAGGTTTGTAAAATTAGAAATGTTTTATAATATAGTACACTTTTACATACAGTACATATTGGGTCGTTTCAATTGAAATGTCCGATTTTATAATATTTGAAATATATAGAGGATTTTGCGAGTTTACTTCCAAAGTGCACCTACCATAATCAAACCGTTACTAGATAGATAATGTCTTTATTTATTTTCTCTTTTTTGTACAATATTACATTTTTTGCACAAAATAATAAATCAAGACTAGTATAGCCCTAGGGCCGTTTTTTGTTTGTTTGGAGTCTTAAAAACACGAGAATGAAATCACAATTTCCTTTGGTGAACATGAGTTAATCATAGTAAAATAAAATCACAACTTTCTTTGGCTACGAGAGCTTTTACAAAAAATTATAATACAATTATAAATAAATTAAAATACAAACAACTTTGTTTTTTTTTTTTTTTTTTTTTTGCGACACTGGGTCTACATACAAAATTAAATATACTCGTATATTAGACAATATTATATTTTTCTCTTTCCTTAAGCACCCGCTTAAAGTATACAATTATACTTCTCCAGTCATCTCCATTAATTTTCTTAATAATATCTGTTGGATCAGGCTGGAGTACACCAAATACTTCTCTCCTTGCCTCTCCGAGACGTGTACATGCAACCACCACATGGAAGATATCTTCTTTCTCTCCTGTCATACATATTGCACAGCTGGTGTCGGACGCCCCTATCTTATAACCTTTAAGACCTAAAACTTCACCTCTGATTTGGAATAAAAGCCTTTTTTCGTTCCATGTCAGTTCGGAATGAAGGTAGCTTTTGTCGTTTAAATTGAAGTTAAGCACAAGGGAAAAACGAGTCTAGTAACAGGAGAACGGAAATTCGTGGAAAGTTATTAATGGTTAACTTAATACCGGTTGTTTTTAGTGGGGGAGGGGAGGCGGAGACTTGGAACTGTGATCAGGAGTTAAGAAAAAGGGTGGAGCTCACGATTCGCTCAGAAATGCTCCTCCCTTTTTCTTAACTCCTGATCCCATTTCGGCTCAAAAAGCACAAGGGAAAAACGAGTGAAGTTACAGGAGAACGTAAATTCGCGGAATGTTTATGTAGGTTAATTTAATACTGAAAGTTTGTTGTGGTGGGGAGGGGAAGACTTGGAAATGGGATCAGGAGTTAAGAAAAAGGGAGGAGCTCTCGATTCGCTCAGAAGAGCTCCTTCCTTTTTCTTAACTCCTGATTCCATTTCGGCTAAAAAAGCACAAGGGAAAAACGAGTGAAGTTACAGGAGAACGGAAATTCGCGGAATGTTTATGTTGGTTAATTTAATACCGGTTGTTTGTAGTGGTTGGGAGGGGGACACTTAGAAATGGGATCTGGAGTTAAGAAAATGGGAGGAGCTCTCGATTCGCTCAGAAGAGCTCCTTCCTTTTTCTTAACTCCTGATCCTATTTCGGCTCAAAAAGCACAAGGGAAAAACGAGTCTAGTTACAGGAGAACTTAATTTCGCGGAAAGTTATTGTTGGTTAACTTATTACCGGTTGTTTGTAGTGGTTGGGAGGGGGAGACTTGGAAATTTGATCGGAAGTTAAGAAAAAGAAAGGTGCTCTTCTGAGCGAATCGAGAGCTCCTCCCTATTTCTTAACTCCTGATCCCATTTCGGCTGAAAAAGCACAAGGGAAAAACGAGTCTAGTTACAGGAGAACTTAATTTCGCGGAAAGTTATTGTTGGTTAATTTATTACCGGTTGTTTGTAGTGGTTGGGAAGGGGAGACTTTGAAATGGGATCAGGAGTTAAGAAAATGGGAGGAGCTCTCGATTCGCTCAGAAGAGCTCCATCCTGTTCATTAACTCCTGATCCAATTTCGGATCAAAAAGGCCAAGGGAAAAATTAGTCTAGTTATAGGAGAACGGAAATTCGCGGAAAGTTTTTGATAGTTAATTAAATACTCGTTGTTTGTGCTTTGTGAGGGGGGCCTGGAAATGGGATCAGGAGTTAAGAAAAAGAAAGGAGCTCTTCTGAGCGATTCGAGAGCTCCTCCCTCTTTCTTAACTCCTGTTCCCAGTTCCAATTCTCCCCCTTCCACCCACTACAAACAAGCGGTAATAAATTAACCAACAATAACATTCCGCGAATTTACGTTCTCCTGTTGCTTCACTCGTTTTTCCCTTGTGCTTTTTGAGCCGAAATGGGATCAGGAGTTATGAAAAAGGTAGGAGCTCTTCTGAGCAAATTGAGAGCTCCTCCCTCTTTTTTACCTCCTGATCCCATTTCCAAGTCTTCCCCTCCACACCACAACAAACAACCGGTATTAAATTAACCAACTATAGCTTTCCGCGAATTTCCGTTTCCCGTAACCAGACTCGTTTTTCCCTTGTGCTTTTTGAGCCGAAATGGGACCAAGAACTAAGACAAAGGAAGGAGCTGATCTGAGCGAACCGAGAGCTCCTCCCTCTTTCTTAACTCCTGATCCCATTTCCATGTCTCTCCCTCCCACCCTTTACAAACAAACGGTAATAAAATTTCTATTCTTCTGTAACTAGACTTGTTTTTCCCTTGTTCTTTGGAGCCGAAAGTGGATCAGGAGTTAGGAAAAAGGAAGGAGCTCTTCTGAGCGAATCGAGAGCTCCACCCTTTTTCCTAACTCCTGATCACAGTTCCAAGTCTCCGCCTCCCCTCGACTACAAACAACCGGTATTAAATTAACCAACATAAACATTCCGCGAATTTCCGTTCTCCTGTAACTTCACTCGTTTTTCCCTTGTGCTTTTTCAGCCGATATGGGATCAGGAGTTAGGAAAAAGGAAGGAGCTCTTCTGAGCGAATCGAGAGCTCCACCCTTTTTCCTAACTCCTGATCACAGTTCCAAGTCTCCGCCTCCCCTCGACTACAAACAACCGGTATTAAATTAACCAACATAAACATTCCGCGAATTTCCGTTCTCCTGTAACTTCACTCGTTTTTCCCTTGTGCTTTTTCAACCGATATGGGATCAGGAGTTAAGAAATAGGGAGGAGCTCTTCTGAGCGAATCGAGAGCTCCTCCATCTTTCTTAACTCCTGATCCCATTTCCATGTTTCTCCCTTCCCCCCCCCCCCCACAACAAACAACCAGTATTAAATTAACCAACAATAACTTTCCGCGAATTTCCGTTCTCCTGTTACTAGAATCGTTTCTCCTTTGTGTTTTTTGGGCCGAAATGGGATCAATTGTTAAGAAAAAGGAAAAAGCTCTTCTGACCGAATCGAGAGCTTCTCCCTATTATCATTATTGGTATTTTTCTCCCTATTATTTAACTCCTGATCGCATTTCGGTTGATAAAGCAATAAACGTAAAGCAATATGCGGCTCATGAAGCAATCAATTTGTTAGCCGAAATGGGATCAGGAGTTAAGAAAAAGGGAGCAGCTCTTCTAAGCGAAACGAGAGCTCCTCCCTCTTTCTTAACTTAACTCCTGATCCCATTTCGGCTCACAAAGCACCTTTTTGCAGACTGCTACGTCTACAGGGATATCTCCGAAGGTTGGCAATCTTGTGGAACATCGTACCACTACCATCGGTGTCCTGAAATCTTCCAAGTCAGTCCGCCCCCCCCCCCCCCCACAAAGCAACAGGGATTAAATTACCCAACTTAAAAAACTAGTTAAAACTCTCTATGTCCTATGCTAAAACTTTCCGCGAATTTCCGTTCTCCTGTACCTAGACACGATTTTCCCTTGTGCTTTTTCAGCCAAAATGGGATCAGGAGTTAAGAAAAGGGAGGAGCTCTTCTGAGCGGAACGTGAGCTCCTCCATCATTCTTAACTCCTGATCCCATTTCCAAGTCTCCCCCCCCCCCCCCCCCATCCAAAACAACAAACATCTAGTATTAAATTAACCAACAATAACTTTCCGCGAATTTACGTTCTCCTGTTACTAGACTCGTTTTTTACTTGTGCTTTTTGAGCCGAAATGGGATCAGGAGTTAACAAAAAGGGAGGAGCTCTTCTGAGCGAATCGAGAGCTCCTCCCTTTTTCTTAACTCCTGATCCCATTTCCAAGACTCCCCTTCCCTACCACAACAAACAACCAGTATTAAATTAACCAACACAAATATTCCGCGAATTTACGTTCTCCTATAACTTCACTCGTTTTTCCCTTGTGCTTTTTGAGCCGAAATGGGATCAGGAGTTAAGAAAAAGGGAGGAGCTCTTCTGAGCGAATCGAGAGCTCCTCCATCATTCTTAACTCCTGATCCCATTTCCAAGTCTCCCCCTCCCCCCCACAAAAACAACCAGTATTAAATTAACCAACAATAACTTTCCGCGAATTTACGTTCTCCTGTTACTATACTCGTTTTTCCCTTGTGCTTTTTGAGCCGAAATGGGATCAGGAGTTAAGAAAAAGGAAGGAGCTCTTATGAGCGATTCGAGAGCTCCTCCCTCTTTCTTAACTCCTGTTCCCAATTCCAATTCTCCCCCTGCCACCCACTACTAACAAGCGGTAATAAATTAACCAACAATAACATTCCGCGAATTTACGTTCTCCTGTTGCTTCACTCGTTTTTCCCTGGTGATTTTTGAGCCGAAATGGGATCAGGAGTTATGAAAAAGGTAGGAGCTCTTCTCAGCGAATCGAGAGCTCCTGCCTCTTTTTTACCTCCTGATCCCATTTCCAAGTCTCCCCCTCCACACCACAACAAACAACCGGTATTAAATTAACCAACTATAGCTTTCCGCGAATTTCCGTTTCCCGTAACTAGACTTGTTTTTCCCTTGTGCTTTTTGAGCCGAAATGGGATCAAGAACTAAGACAAAGGAAGGAGCTGATCTGAGCGAACCGAGAGCTCCTCCCTCTTTCTTAACTCCTGATCCCATTTCCATGTCTCCCCCTCCCACCTTTTACAAACAAACGGTAATAAAATTTCTATTCTTCTGTAACTAGACTTGTTTTTCCCTTGTTCTTTGGAGCCGAAAGTGGATCAGGAGTTAAGAAAAAGGAAGGAGCTCTTCTGAGCGAATCGAGAGCTCTACCCTTTTTCTTAACTCCTGATCACAGTTCCAAGTCTCCGCCTCCCCTCGACTACAAACAACCGGTATTAAATTAACCAACATAAACATTCCGCGAATTTCCGTTCTCCTGTAACTTCACTCGTTTTTTCCTTGTGCTTTTTCAGCCGAAATGGGATCAGGAGTTAAGAAATAAGGAGGAGCTCTTCTGAGCGAATCGAGAGCTCCTCCATCTTTCTTAACTCCTGATCCCATTTCCAAGTTTCTCCCTCCCCCCCCCCCCCCTCAACAAACTATAATAAAATTTCTATTCTTCTGTAACTAAACTTGTTTTTCCCTTGTTCTTTGGAGCCGAAATGGGATCAGGTGTTAAGAAAAAGGAAAAAGCTCTTCTGACCGAATCGAGAGCTTCTTTCTATTATCATTATTGGTATTTTTCTCCCTATTATTTAACTCCTGATCGCATTTCGGTTGATAAAGCAATAAACGTAAAGCAATATGCGGCTCATGAAGCAATCAATTTGTTAGCCGAAATGGGATCAGGAGTTAAGAAAAAGGGAGCAGCTCTTCTAAGCGAGACGAGAGCTCCTCCCTCTTTCTTAACTTAACTCCTGATCCCATTTCGGCTCACAAAGCACCTTTTTGCAGACTGCTACGTCTACAGGGATATCTCCGAAGGTTGGCAATCTTGTAGAGCATCGTACCACTACCATCGGTGTCCTGAAATCTTCCAAGTCAGTCCGCCCCCCCCCCCCCACTAAGCAACCGGGATTAAATTACCCAACCAGTTAAAACTCTCTATGTCCTATGCTAAAACTTTCCGCGAATTTCCGTTCTCCAGTACCTAGACACGATTTTCCCTTGTGCTTTTTCAGCCGAAATGGGATCAGGAGTTAAAAAAGGGAGGAGCTCTTCTGAGCGGAACGAGAGCTCCTCCCTCTTTCTTAACTCCTGATCCTATTTCTGTTCATAAAGCAAACAATCGTAAAGTAATATGCGGCCCTCGAAGCAATTAATTTATCAGCTGAAATGGGGTCAGGAGTGAGAAATGAAGGAGCTCTTCCGAGCGAAACGAGAGCTCCTCCCTTTTTTTTAACTCCTGATCCTATTTCGGTTCATGAAGAAATCAATCGTAGAGCAACATGCGGCTCATGAAGCATTTAATTCATTAGCCTAAATGGGATCAGGAGTTAAGAAAAAGGAAGGAGCTTTTAGGAAGGTTTGGGATGGCGGCATCCACAGCCTCTTATATTATAAAATCGATTATTTCCACAGCCCTCTGAAACTAAGGAGGGGGCATCGAAACAAAAATATCGTAAGGGAAATCCGTCCCATGTAGGCTCGCTACACTGTATTTGAGGGAAACCACTGAGTAGGTACTGATTAGGCTAACCTCGAAATTTCGTTTTTGCGTAGTTTTATACTTTTATTACTTTTATGAATTTACGAAACAGATTCACTTTAAGGTTTGTAAAATTAGAAATGTTTTATAATATAGTACACTTTTACATACAGTACATATTGGGTCGTTTCAATTGAAATGTCCGATTTTATAATATTTGAAATATATAGAGGATTTTGCGAGTTTACTTCCAAAGTGCACCTACCATAATCAAACCGTTACTAGATAGATAATGTCTTTATTTATTTTCTCTTTTTTGTACAATATTACATTTTTTGCACAAAATAATAAATCAAGACTAGTATAGCCCTAGGGCCGTTTTTTGTTTGTTTGGAGTCTTAAAAACACGAGAATGAAATCACAATTTCCTTTGGTGAACATGAGTTAATCATAGTAAAATAAAATCACAACTTTCTTTGGCTACGAGAGCTTTTACAAAAAATTATAATACAATTATAAATAAATTAAAATACAAACAACTTTTTTTTTTTTTTTTTTTTTTTTTGCGACACTGGGTCTACATACAAAATTAAATATACTCGTATATTAGACAATATTATATTTTTCTCTTTCCTTAAGCACCCGCTTAAAGTATACAATTATACTTCTCCAGTCATCTCCATTAATTTTCTTAATAATATCTGTTGGATCAGGCTGGAGTACACCAAATACTTCTCTCCTTGCCTCTCCGAGACGTGTACATGCAACCACCACATGGAAGATATCTTCTTTCTCTCCTGTCATACATATTGCACAGCTGGTGTCGGACGCCCCTATCTTATAACCTTTAAGACCTAAAACTTCACCTCTGATTTGGAATAAAAGCCTTTTTTCGTTCCATGTCAGTTCGGAATGAAGGTAGCTTTTGTCGTTTAAATTGAAGTTAAGCACTTTATCCAGTTCACACCTGTCGGACCCCCTGATTACATCCTCAAAGTTCTTTAAACAATCATTCCCAACCTTTTTTCTCAGCGCCTCAAGCGTCTTCTCCCAAATTTCCGTTCCAAAACCTCTATCTAATCTGGTCAATTCATTTTTCACAAGCATTTCATTCATATCTTTGTACCAGTAACAATTACATTCCATTGTATGCTCAGCAAGAATCTTGGGTAACCTTGAGTCATCCATTGCAAGAACCTTTAAAATGTAATCATGGTGGATCTTCATCGTATCAAGGTACATAGGCTTTGAATTAGTTTCCAAATAAATAAATGCAGATCTGGTGTGATTGGGTGCATGCATTAGTCGCTTCACAAAATATCTGTACAGCTTTTTAATTTCACCAAACATCTCTCCACCCCAAACTTGGGCTCCATAAAAAATAATCGTTCGAATTATGGTGTTAAAAAGTTTCATTTTTACGTTAAGTTGCAGCAAATCGTTCCCCACTAACTGTTGCCATAAAACCTACCATAATCAAACCGTTACTAATCCTCTACTTTTCTTTTATAGACATTAGCTTCCCAATCAATTACACACTGATTAGTATACCTTCAAATATGATCATGGAAACACGCGATTTTCGTGTAATATTTTTTATGAGTATAAACTAGGCCGTTCGGCAGCTGAGGCTGCTAGAAACATCTGTAAGGTGTTTGGGGAAGGGAGTGTAAATGAACGAACCATTCGCCGTTGGTTTGATAAGTTTTCGACCAGCCCCGAGGAAGACCTCCTACTGTAATTGAAAACGATGACCTCAAACATACTGTAGAAGAAAAACCCTACCAAACAGTTAGAGAACTTTCAGCACAACTTAGTGTAAGTGCACCTACCGTTTTCAGACACTTAATGTGCATAGGGAAAGTAAAAAAGCTCGATTATTGTATTTTTACTAAAATCACTTTACCTTGAAAACGGACATTTCATATGAAACAACCCAATACATCGATCTTGTCGATCGCAATCCATGGACTCTGGTGAATATCGGGGATAAGTGCCAAAAATCCGGTGAAATGGGTGTTTTTAGGTGAAAATCCATTAACAGTTATGTATTCTAGACCAGAAAGAAGTAAAAAAAAAAAAACACCAGAAAATCCATTCGATTGGTTGTTTCTTAGACAAAAACTGTGAAAATGCCTTATCAAAGACGATTTTTGGTCGAAAATGCCGCATTCGGCTATCAAGCGAGAGAAAATCGAATTTTCTAGTCAGTAAATAGAAAAAGCTTATCTTAGGTAGATTTCTTTTCTTCAAAAATCTACCTATTGTAATGTACCAAGTTTTATATATATATGTATATATTAGCACGATAACTGGAGCAATTTTAATGTGAGGGTGACGATATCCGGTATTTAGAGTTTTTATCTCAATAGCTCGGACGAGTTCGTTAATGGCTGAAATCGGACCAGCGATTCACCTACTTTACTTAGGGCTTAAAAGACAAAATTGGCATTTTCTATTGAAATCCTAGTCCTTTTGCAAAAAAAAAACTTTAAGACCTCTGCGAGGGCGTGTAAAAAATTAATTAAAGCAGGTTTGGACGAGCCAGGCGCAAAATATTGAACTAGCTAAACTTTAAAAATTTGAATTTATACCGGGAAATTATTAAATATTTTATTAATAAAATTATCAGATGTTTTTCTAGGGGCTCAGTGGCGCAATTTTTCTTATATCATCATTTTTATAACATAATTATATATTTTGTGTTTATACATTTTAATTTTAATCATGAAAAGAAATCTACCTTTTAGTCCCTGCTACCGCAGGGTCATTATTTGATTTAAATTCCTTACAATCGATCAAGGATTCCGACATGATTAAGTAATAAAAAATCTACCTAAAAGGGGGAAGCACGTGCAATATTGTAGCTTCACGCAATGAGCTTTCCAAAAAGTTCAGTAAAACAGAAATCGGACGATCCGTTCCCCAGATATCTTCAAATATAGGCAAAATCCATGATATTAACCTACATATTAATATCTCAAAATCCAAGTTACCAAAGTTCCTGTCTGTCAGCAGATTAACAGAATAAACGAAGACGTCCACATCATTTTTTGGAACTTCATTAACAGTTTGGAGTCTCATTTTGCCTTTGGGTGCAGTGCCCTCAACATGTGTCTCCTCGAAGGCAATAAGGCACAAAGTGCTCGAAAAGCGACTGAACGTCCCAATGCCCTCCTTCATTTTACACAGGATGGGCAAGCCTTTCAGCTTACACCAAATATTTAGGCTTTCGTAATATTAACAGCTACTAGGATAACAAAGAAAAGAATAACTTTCTCTTGATAGTCGGTTTGAATTATATCAGTAAAAAAAGACCAAAAGAGTTGACCAAAAGAGCGAAAAATTTGCCCAACAACTTTTTTAAGCTTTGTGGTTCTTGAGGAATGCATCCTGAAAGGGTGGATGAGGCATCATCAAAACCGTCTTTCATGTGCTGAATTCAAAATGTTACACTTTCACAAGTGTTTCACTTTCAAGAACCAGTTCGATAGATACTTAGATTTATTTTTATTCATAATCAACATAATGCAACTTTGCTGAGTTAATCACAGCCAAAGAAGTTCACCTTATAAGAAACTTTTTTGAACAAGTTTTTTGGTATTTGACGATATGTGCAGGCCATTCTGGGTTTTTCAATGAGCAATCATAGGGGTTTTTTTTTCCAAAGAGATTTTATTGAAACTTATTATAAAATTAAAAACGTAAAAACAAAAATACTATCTTATCAAGTAGAAAACAATTGACATAAGTGTTGTACACATCAAGCGTAGAAAAATTATTAAAAAATTAAAACAACAAATCCTTTTGTAATTTTTTTACATAACTTTTTATTTAGAATAAAAGAACAAAAAACTTTCAAAAAAAACAATAGGCTACTTTAAAAAAAAATCTTTGAAAATAATGAGGATAACATCAATAAACAGGAACATCGAAGATTAACAAGAGGAGAACAACATGGGAATAAACTTCGAGCAAAATTATCAATAAGCTAACCTTCCAGGGAAAAAAGATTCCAATTTGCTCCCAAAAACAAATAGAGCTATCAGTACTGGCCTATAAATTAATTAACAACCTTAAGGTTAACTGGACAAACGACTAGTTTTGGTAAACAAATGGCACTATATATTTTGGTCCTTAAATTTTCAATTATAGACCAGAAGTAAGCGTTTTAGTTGCAATTCGCAAAAGAAAAAGAAAAAGAAAGAAAAAAGAAAAGAAAAAAAACTTCAAATTTTGAAAATTAAAAAAAAACAGTCAGATCCTTTTACCATTCAGTCTTTCACCTTTCCGAAAAAGGGAAGGAGTATAAAAAATAGAATACTTTGGTACTTTCAGGAAAATTACAAGAAAAATTTTGTTGTGTGGAATAGCATTAAGCTCGAAATTTGGGTCAAATTTATGGTCTTTTTGTTTTTTTAGAAAGCAGTTAAGTAGATGTAGACCCTGTAGTCTTTGGAAGTTAGGACAACTGTCCCGTCAGAAGCTATGGCGGCGTCGTAACATTGGGCGTGCTTAATTTTACTTTCAACGGCGCTAACAAGTTGCCCATCTTGAGTAAAAATCGTCAAGTTAAAATTGTTATGGTTGTCCGCGACGATGACATGTCCCGTTTTGTTGAGCATAACTCCTATAGGGAAATTCGTTAATCCTTCTCGTCCAATAGCTCGAAGATATTTTCCTGAATAGTCGTAAACGAAGACAGAATGCGTGCGATTGTCGCTAATGAAAATTTCATTATTATCGTTGACAGCAATCCCGTTTGGAAAGTGAAGGGTTGAAACGCATGTAAATTTATTCATAACTTCTCCATTTTGATCAAAAATGACGACTCTCATAACTTTACATTCAACAACGATAATATTACCGTCCTTATCCACAGTGACGGCTCTAGGATGTTGAAGAATATTGGCACCGAATTTCCTTATGAATTGTCCGTATTGGTTGTATATCTGTACTTGGTGAGTAGGAGCTCGTTCGGTTACAATGATGTCACCAGTTTTTTCATAAACGGCGACTCTGTTTGGAAAAAGAAGAGAACCTTCGTCGCTTCCACTGTCACCAAACATAAACTTAAAGTGCCCCATTTTATCGAATACTTGAACGCGATTGTTATTTGTATCAGCAATTATGATGTCACCGACGGCGTTCACAGCGACTCCGTTGGGTTCCGTAAACTGACCTTGCAGTGTCCCGTAGCTTCCAAATTTCCAATTATAAGTAATTACAGCACGTGAGATGGTTGATTTAAGCGAATTGTACGGCCTGTAACTATCTTGGATTCCAATATCAGAAAGCATTTTTAAATCTTCCAAGCAAGTATTGGACCAACGGTCATATCTGAAAGGGAACGTCCCATTTCGTGCGATATAATCTTTGGCAAAGTTCAATAAATAATTGTTGACTTTTGGCATTGTAGATTCAGGTTCGTAGCCAGAAATGTCGCTAATGACATGTCCAAATGTGTTGTGAAGGAGACTGGTCATGTCTTGAGGGTTCGAAACGAATTTAAGCGAGCATTGAATCGGCTTAGGTTTGTAAGAGACAAACCTGTTGTGTTTCGACTCCAATAATTTTTTAAACATGAGACACTGATTGACTGTGCTGTATTTTTTAAGACGCAAAAAGAAATCGGTCAATCGGATCGTCTTTTCGTATGTGTCTTGCGTCAAATTAGTGTTGTTATGAACTGCACCTTTGAGTTTGTGGAAACTGCTTTCAAGATGTTGCAACTGTTGAGCTTTGTGCTTGAGAAGAATCGTATTGAATTTGTTGTAGACATCATTGATACGATTGGAGATTTCTTGGAACTGCGAGTTCAACCACCAGTCAGTATGCGAGGCGTATCTAATGCTCAAGGAAAGCTCTTCCAATCGACCTTTATTTTCATCCATCATCGTCGACATAAAATCAACAAGGTTTTCTCCGATCATTTCCAAGTTTTCGATCCTGTGAGTTCCATGGTTTTCGCTCAAGCAATTCTCACAGATCGGGTCATTGCAATCAAAACAGAAATATTTAACACCATTTTCAAGATGTTTACTGCAAAAGACGTTTTGCTCAACAAACTCATTTTGTTCATATTTAAAGTTTTTTGGGAAATGAAGGAGTTTGTGGGATTGCATTTTATGATGATCTTCTAAGCAAGTGTCACAGAGGAAATTGTTGCATGTTATACATTTAGCTTGGACGCCGGTCGTGCCCATTTTACAGTTAGTGCAATTCATGTCTCCATTGAGGGAACGGATGAAGTTTATCATGCTGTAGTCGGGTATGAGACCTTCGATGCCATTGAGTGGCAAACAGAAATCGATTCGGCACAAAGAACAAGCGACTGTTTTTTTGTTTGTTTCAAGACATTTTGTGCAGAATGTATGAAGGCATGGTAGCACCCTCGGTTCGCTGAACGGAGCCTCGCATTTCGGA
This sequence comes from Orius insidiosus, assembly GCA_014119065.1. Lineage (NCBI taxonomy): Eukaryota > Metazoa > Arthropoda > Insecta > Hemiptera > Anthocoridae > Orius > Orius insidiosus. The sequence continues at coordinate 58,745 of JACGAQ010000906.1, read as the reverse complement.
CAAATTATGGAATGGTAAGAGCTCTGGACCGACTTCGGTGCTTCGATTGGAGTTTTCGTTGAAGTTGGCGAGAGACTCAGGCTTGACGAGTTGGGAGAGTCGTAGGCGCTGTCTTGATCAGATGGTGACTTAGGATACGACATCTGAAAAAACAAAAAATCATTTTAAAAAAAGCAAAAATCCAAGGCTGGATCAATAAGATAACATCAAATTAACTGTTCACTAAAATTTAAGGAGTTTTTATTAATTTTAATAAAACAAACCTCCTTCAAAATGAATTTAGGGCGTTTACGTGAACTTAGAGGATTTTTCACAGGTTTTTGTACAATAAACCAACTTTTCACCAAATATTTGACTGTCCAAAAAACTTCAACTACCTACAATAGATTTTATGTTTTATCGTCCACAAAATCCATTAATACCAAAACCTTTTTTTTTTGGGGGGGGGGGGGGATTCTACGGTTTTGAGAGCGAAAGACCTCCTTCTGAACCTTGCTTGAAGCCGATTTCAGCAGTTCATAACCGAAAAAAACAATTTTTTTAACTGTATTTTTAGACGTTTTTGTTTTGGCATGCCCCGGGGCGTTTTCTTTTTCTTTTTCAATAGACATACCCGGATAAAACACAATAACTTCTTTAAAGAAGTTAAACATGAAAATAAAAAAACCAAAAAAGTATCCCCCCCCCCCTCATACACACTCTCTCAGTCTCTCTTCGGGAATATCACTGTGCCAGAATAAAAAAAAAAGAATTTTTGACGATTAAAAACATGGGAAAAGACGTCATTTCAAACCATACGATAAATTATTTCTTAAAAACTTACGGAATTGTCCATTTTGTAAACGCAAAAAAAGAGAAGAAAAAAAAGTTTTGTCAAGAAGTTCGTACAAAAAAAACCAAGGCAGCGAATAGACAAGAATCGGCCGGAATAACAAAAAATAAATAAACGGAGTCCGGTGTCAACGTTGTTTACCGTCCAGCTCAAGTCGGGGTAGCAACAGCAAAACGGACCCGTCGAAAACAAAATAACGCGCAAAATTTAAACAAACAAAACGTTTTTCAAATATTTGAAGACAAAAAAAATTTTAACGTTCTCTCCAACAACATGAAACTGACTGGAATCTCGATACATTAAAATTAAATCATATTTTTAAAACGTTTGTCTTTTGTTTTGAGCATTTTTATGCCTCTTAGATCGCAATTAAGAATGATTTTTAGATCAAAATAATAAATTTAATTTGTGAATTACCTCGTAAATTTTCTCCTTTTCACAAATAGGAGACGGCACCTCAAAAATGGGTGTTTACTTTATGAGCACTGGCAACTGGCAAGTTTCAGGGCGACGACGGGCGTCAAGCGCAATCTGAGAGGGAAAAAGAATGTGGTTAAAAAACAAACTAAGATAAAAGAGATGTTGAGAAACGATTGATCTATTCGTGTTATAACCTTACAGGAGAATATACAATAAGGGTTATAATTTGTTTATTCACTTTACAACGATCAAAATTAAATTTTTTGGTTTTTGTCGTTCGTCATTAAATTTTTTATGATGAGCGAACCTAAAGGAATATTTAGAAAACCGATAAAAATCAAATCAAACACAGCTTTGAAAGGTTCAGGAAAGTAAGTAGTGAGCATGTGCTTTTATTATTGATTTGATAGTTTTTTCAGGAAAAAGTTAATCAAGCAAATTCTGGATATGCATCCTACGCTAGAGGAACATATAGACGATTTATTACCTAAAAAAGAAAACGTTTCTGAGGTGAAAATTTTTACGAATGAAGGCCCCAGTATGGTCTACACCGTTCAGAACGTTCCTCTTTTTTTTGAACTCAATAACAAGATTTATCCGTCGGTTTTTTTACTTTGGAAGCATCCGAAGCTCGTCGGGAGCGTGAGTACGCACGATGCGGTCATTGAAAGGCTGGTAAACGGCGCTGATTTTATGGTCCCTGGATTAAAAAATTCCCAATACGACATTTTCAAAAAAGGCGAAACTATTTCCGTCTGTAGTGGGAGTAATTTGGCATCACTCGCTGTCGGTGTAGCTGCTCTGGACAGTTCTAAAATCCCTTCCGAACAATCGGGAAAAGCTCTTTTTATTATTCACACAATTCAAGACGAATTATTCAAAATGGCATCGCATCCTCCAGAAAAACCTGTGATTGAATTAACTCATGAAATTACATCAGAAGATAATCCAGAAGAAGATAAGTCTCCAGAAATAGAAGAAAAAATAGAAGATTTTGAAATCGAAGATGCTGAAGAAAATATTGATTATGATTCTCTTTTGAAAAAGTATTTTTTAATCAGTCTTCTCAATTTACCGAAAGGATCCTTGCCTATCCTATGTAACGTTTTTTACAAGAATAAAGTTTTGGATGAAATCCCAGAGGATATAGAGTTTGATATTAAAAAGACGACTTATAAAAGTTGTCTGTTTTTATTAAAAAACTCGTCGACGAAAATATAATCACTATTGAAGACGCTAAAGGAGTTCAGAAGCTTTTAACTGTTAATTTCGCCCATCCGGAGTTTGGAGAAGTTAAGCAGTTCAAACAAACTCTGGAGACGCAGAAAAAATCTCAAATCAAAGTTGTCGAAATGTATCGAGTCACCAGCGCAGGCCTACGGATCCTCGAGTTACACAACTATAAGTATGTTAAACATAAATTTTTTAAGATCAAACTATCTTCAATAATCGAACCGGTCATCGCAAAAACAGCTTAAGTCACTAAATTTTGAAAATTAGTTTTTTATGGAAACTTGGAAGATTGAGTTAGAAAACTAAGTGTGACCATTAGTACTTCAAAAGATGTGGGGCGTCTTTTTTGTGCGTTGTGGTCAAAACAACAGAGGAGTTACTCTAAAATTTGAAAATCTTGACTTTTGTGCTTTTCGCAGTGACCAATACTTAAAAAACTTGTTAATTTTTCATTTTTGTTTCAGAAAAGGCGATATTTTGTCTGCAGAACAAGTCAGAACATGCTTAAACGAATATAATTCCAAAAAATTGGATCCGAGTACTAAACCTGAGTATGAATTTCATTTGTCGTGGTTATTTAGTGATTTATTTTTTTCAGGTACGTTTTATTAAATGACACCATGGCTTCCGTTATTAATGTCAAATATCGAGAAATCAAATATAAAACGCTTTTTCAATTATTTTTTAAAATTTTGGGCAAAACGTACATTATAAAACTACCTTCCGGCGAGGAGTTGATTAAAAACACACTTTCTAATATTCAAATAAAAGTCGCCAGTCGATGCAATAATAAGAAAGTAACCATGGTATCAAATTTATCGAATTTTGGAATCGATTTAAAAGATTTTGCACACGATTGCCAATTGATGGCTGCGTCGAGCGCAACCATCAATGAGACTCCCGGTCAGCCAAACGTCTTGCAGTTTCAAATTCAAGGAAATCATGCAAACATGATGAGGAGAATATTAATAGGTTCGTTTCTTCTAATTATAAATTTTCAATGTGCTAATTGTTTTTCGTTCTCTCTTTTCTTTTAGAAAAGTATGGTGTTCCTGTCAAATATATTGTTGGAGGCTTGGAAAAAGAAAAGAAAAAGCCAAAATAAAGTGTTTTTAAACTTTTTTTTTTTTTTTTGCCATTTGTATACATAAGTGATAAAAAAAATGTATTTACCAAAAAAAAGTTATACAGGGTGTCCTATCTCAATCTATGTAAGACGTATGATTTTACAAAGAATTTGGGTCGCAGACTTTTTTGTTTGGTCATTTAATTTGAGGTTTTCGAAATTAGGAATAGATCACTCAAACTAGGAGTCCTGGTAGTATGTTTCTAAATCAAGAGATCGCAGCACTTGAGAAGTTGAGAGCACAGAGAAGCCAAAGGGACTTGCTCGAGATCTGAAAAAACGTATAAAAGGATGGGCTTCAAGGGTCAAAACGTGGATTTAAGTTATGTTATGCGTGGAATAATGTTTTCTGAGATTTTTTCTAATTTTGACGGATTTTACGTTTCGTATTTTTTTAACCTTTATCATTTTTCAAAAAAATGCTTAGAAAATTTAGATTTATTAACCCTTTCATTACGGTTGACGCCACTTGGCGTCAAACGGAACCCTGGCCACAGACGATTGACGCCCAGTGGCGTCAACCCAACTCTTTACCCTATGCAGTTGACGCACATGGGCGCTCTCGACCCTTCACTTCGCCGTCTTTGCCGAAGGCTCTCGTAAACTCTAGGCCTGGTTATTTGCTTGAAAAACGATTCATAAGTGTTACCAACAGTATACTGAACAGAGAGAAATTTACCGTTTATCGATAAGACGATAACGGATTACACGCAATTGAAATGCCCCGGCGCGTCAATCATAAAACCCGGAGCCGTTGGATGGTGATGTATAAAAAAATAAGTAAAATACACTGCCGTCCAGGGGTAGAGCTCGCCATTTCACCTCCATGAAAGGGTTAAATGTTAATAAAATTGATTTAAAAATAATGACCCTGCGGTAGCAGGGACTAAAAGGTAGATTTCTTTTCATGATTAAAATTAAAATGTATAAACACAAAATATATAATTATGTTATAAAAATGATGATATAAGAAAAATTGCGCCACTGAGCCCCTAGAAAAACATCTGATAATTTTATTAATAAAATATTTAATAATTTCCCGGTATAAATTCAAATTTTTTTTAAAGTTTAGCTAGTTCAATATTTTGCGCCTGGCTCGTCCAAACCTGCTTTAATTAATTTTTTACACGCCCTCGCAGAGGTCTTAAAGTTTTTTTTTGCAAAAGGACTAGGATTTCAATAGAAAATGCCAATTTTGTCTTTTAAGCCCTAAGTAAAGTAGGTGAATCGCTGGTCCGATTTCAGCCATTAACGAACTCGTCCGAGCTATTGAGATAAAAACTCTAAATACCGGATATCGTCACCCTCACATTAAAATTGCTCCAGTTATCGTGCTAATATATACATATGTATATATATAAACTTGGTACATTACAATAGGTAGATTTTGAAGAAAAGAAATCTACCTAAAAACACAACAAATCTGATTTAAGCAAGAACTTAGGCTGTTTGATACCCCCTCAAGGAAGAATGGTACCAAGTTTATGTTTACTGGACACATATTACTAAACACCGAAAAATCTTATTGTCGAATTAGAATCCGATATTTCTGGGTATAAAATGCTAATTAGAGGAGGAAAAATCCACTGCCTACTAAGATTTGATAACATTTTTATTTTTCTTCCAAGAGACCATTATAAATTTAATAATTCTCATCCTCCACGCCTTTTCCATCCGTGAATCACGTAGTTAACGATTTTGAAAGGCTGTAGCGGCCCCGAAGTCGTTAAACGTACAAAAAATAAAATTAAGTTATGACAAAAACAAACCATCTAATCAGCAAAAATGTTTTTATCATCTTGTAGGCACTTGATTGATTTATAGATATTGACCCACCCACTAACATCCTACCTTTTTAAAATATTCATCCACTCAGAGTGGGGGTTCTACGGTTTAGGACCCAGGTCATTAATAATATGTTTGTTAGATTGGCGGTGAAAAGGGATATTTGGGTGGCCAGTAATTAGGAGCTCGTTTGAAAGCTATTTCATGACATCAGAAATTAAAGGATAATTAGTATCCTTCTATCCCCCCTCCCCCTGAAGATGCTTTAACGATGTTAACACACTGTGGTCGAAAGAAACTTTTAAAAATTCAATTTCAAAAATAAAATTTCAAGCTTTTAATTTCAAATATAGGTATACATTATATCGAGACAGATGAAATAGTACTGCTCAAAATGCCTTGAAATCATGCTTCTGGGCATATTTTATCATCTTGTAATATAATTATTGTACTGATGAGCAAAAACGTCAACATGAACTATTGTTTGCAGTTGGTAAAATTTTGAAATCAAATCAAGGATCACGAACTGAGTTATAATCGATATCAATTTTAAAAAATCAAACAAAATAACCTCAATTTTTTAACTAAAAGTTAAAAGTTTTTTAACTAAAAGTTAAAAGTTAAAAGTTCTAATTAAATAGCATCCTTTGCCCCAGGCAATTTCCATCCATGGAGGATAAAAGCGGTCGGCCATCTTGTTCTTAAGGAGTGCCTCTCTGAGCTAACCGCTTATTATCTCGTTTCGAATGTCCTGATGGATTTAGTAAATAGTGATTGAAAAAAGTAAAAAACTCTTTTGTTTATTTAAGAGACCAATGGACGGATCCGGTTATTCGAGTCAATCTTATTCTCTCTCTCTCTATTTCTCACTGTTTGCTTTTATAACTGAAAAGTTAACTGCCGGAGCTTGTTAAGTTTTTGAAACTAGGCATCTAAATTTATTGGGAAAATAAACGGCTGGGGGTCTTCAAATGTAGGTCGTTTTTGAAAAGTAATACCAGTAGAGAAGATTTCTTTATTTTATATTTTTATTTTTGCTTTTTGGGTTGTGAATAAAGTAGAAATTAATCAAAGGAGTGGTTAAACTAACACTTTCTCCTTTCGTATAATTGTTGATGGACATGTTGAAAATTTTTACAGCCATTATGAGAAGATTAATCCTGCGTTCAAAGTTGAAATCATGAACCGATCTTCCCGAACAGAGAAGGCGGAGGGGGAAAGACGATAAGATAGAGAAGGAAAATGATTATTATTTGAAAAATGGGGCTCATGGTAGAAGAGTTTACGAGTCCGGGAATACCTGTCGGCATCTCGGATGGCCGGGAGATAGGAGGTGATGGGAGGAGGGAGGGAAGGAAGGATTCTGAGGAAAGTTAAGCCCTCTGGGAACAACAATAGCCTTGTTTGGTTAGTGGCCCTCGTAATTACAGGGAACTGAGGTATAATGATAGCTCGCCCGGCCCTCCAACATCGGACAAATTGCTTTACCCCACTTGCCCTCAAGCAAGATTGGTCGCTAACTACCTTGTCAACTTGGAGGACCGGACTTAATTTACTCTCGCGGTCCGCTGAAAAAAAAAAAAAAGGGAGACCGTTTAACATGAGCCAATTGTTTCAAAATAATCCCCTGTCTCATCCCACTTTTTCATCTTAAAATAAAAGACCTGACGTAATTGGAGTCAAACCTATCCACGAAGAGAGTCGGGTCTATTATCAAGGTACTAATTAGCAATAGCTTTTTTTAGATGCTATGAAGAATCCAATAAAACGGCCGTTGGCCACTTTGGAAATGGCTCAATATTCTTGTTTAGAGAGTTCAAGATCAGGACGTGGTTTTCTAATTTTTCACGCGTAAAAAATCAATGGCCTTGATTTTTATTATTCACCGTGCAATCAGATTCGAAAACAAGATAGAACGTTTAAATAAGGCAATTAAGCGATTTGAATGAATTGAACGATCCGTTAAAACATTAAAATTGAGTCGCTCATAAATATTTAAAAATAAGGAAAAAGAGGGGAGGTAAAAAATCGTGGTAAGAAACGATTTCAACGTGATTTTCCAGAGGAAGTGAAGACGTTTTGTATAATGGCAAGCCCTCGGACACGTAGCCGTTGAAGAAATAGTTGCGGTCAACGAGATTCTTTAGTCCTATAGTCACGTCATGGCTTTGGAAAAGGCGTTCAATGAGGTTTTCGACGAGAATACATGCGAGTTTTTATTACGTTTTTTCCCCTTTTCGTTTCCATTCTTATCTTAAATAAAACACACGTCTTGAAAGTTTACTTGAAATTAAATGCTTTCGCCCCGATAGTTGGTGCCTTTAAGGCACGCCCACCCGTGTTTTCTTGTCTGGCAAAAATCGCAGCTCATTTGAAATTCCTTAAGAGACGTGAAAGCTCAACCTTGTAAGCAAACAGTAAGATTCCGTTTGTTTATTATCAGGTTCTACAAAACAGTTTTCAATTTTTGAATTTTTTATCGGGATTGGGTTTTAAAGACGCGGAGGAGGGGTCAACGAGATTCTTTAGTCCTATAGTCACGTCATGGCTTTGGAAAAGGCGTTCAATGAGGTTTTCGACGAGAATACATGCGAGTTTTTATTACGTTTTTTCCCCTTTTCGTTTCCATTCTTATCTTAAATAAAACACACGTCTTGAAAGTTTACTTGAAATTAAATGCTTTCGCCCCGATAGTTGGTGCCTTTAAGGCACGCCCACCCGTGTTTTCTTGTCTGGCAAAAATCGCAGCTCATTTGAAATTCCTTAAGAGACGTGAAAGCTCAACCTTGTAAGCAAACAGTAAGATTCCGTTTGTTTATTATCAGGTTCTACAAAACAGTTTTCAATTTTTGAATTTTTTATCGGGATTGGGTTTTAAAGACGCGGAGGAGGGGAGGTTAGGGCCTAGGGGACGAAAGACAGTGAAAACTACTAAAAAAGGCCATAAGTCGATATAAATGGGTGTTTCTCGAATAAACACCTTGATAACGCCAAGAATTTGGCATGTTTATTTGGAAGAATCACCGAATGAAACGCTCGAAAGTCCAATAAAAACAGGTGTTTCTTGAATTAAACATCATGAAAAACACCTAGCTCAAAAGATGAGACTGTTTCAGTTCATTGCCATCCATTTAAGTTGGTTTAGCCATCCGGGTGTTTGGGGAGGTAAGCCACTGCCCATTACCCTTGGACCAGCCTGTCTATGCCTTTAATTGAATTTTAAGGAACCCTTTGCCGCGTTTTAAGTAGGGTGGCAAATTTTTCATTACTGCAATAAAAACGCAAAAGCGGTGAAAAACTGAGCGTTTGGAAAGACGGCATCTCTTGCAGAAACCCCCTTCGTCAATGGCCTCTAATTTCTTAACTCGGTTTAATACACCGCAGGCCCAATTTTCCAGTCTGGGTTTCTCTTTGATAAATGTTTACTCGATTGTTAATCGAGAAAATGGCTTTCTTATCCGGAAAAAGAAATGGGGCGTTGTAGTGTGAAGGAAGCAGTTTCCTCTTCGACTGGCAGTGTCTGCTTCCGATTCTTTCAGTCGAACGGATTTAAGATTGATGTTGAATCTAATGGGGTTTCGCTCGGGGCTTATCGCCGATGACGTTCTTCTCCCCTTCCCCTTTTATAAATCGATACTCCATCAAAACCGCATCCCGTAACATCTCCAAAAAGATGGCTTTATTCGCTTCGGGGTAAACAGGGGTGATAGCGTCATCTCGATTAAAACTTTCGAGTCGTACAGTTCGGTCTTGAGGTTCTCCAACCGTTTAACTTTTGTTAGGACACTTCCTCTTCTCGTTTGATCTCCCAAAAAATCTTACCATCATCAAAAACTACCCTTCTCACAAAAATCCGCAAAAATCCTTCTACATCAGCCAGAAAAAGTTATGATACAACTTCCTCGCCCTCCGATAAGGGAGAAGAGCCCGAGTGGTAGGTACTAGGTATGATGTGAAAAGAATGATGTACAATGTAGAGAACAGACATTGTGTTTCCGACCGGATGGCCTTTTATTATATGTAATTGATATCGGATTGGCTGGCTTAACATAACTCTCCACTTTTCCCCTCCCCTTTCCCGAGAATTTGCGTATTTTCGGTTGAAGTAATCACTTAATTTTCTTTCCAGCTCTCTCTCTCTCCGGGGAGTCCAGTCTTCCATCCTCCTAGGGAGTCCCGGTCCGAGGTTTAGGAAACCCTGTTTTGGCTAATCACCTTTGGGCATCGCCTCCTCCCCCCACCGGGGGACAAGCGATGCGAAGGGTGTGACTCGGCATACCGATGTTTCGCTGATCGATAAAGGGAGCCACTCCGAAGGGCGAAGGGAGAAAGTACGTCAAAACAGTCCCCCAGGAGATGAAACGTAACTCCTTATTGTGTCAACGTACGTCAGAAAAGCCTAAAAGAAAAGAAGTAAAGTAAAAGACTTCTCTAATGGAGATGACTCCCTCACCTATGTGCTCGTCCAATTTTCCTTTTTCTCCCCTCTCACTTCAAATTACTTTGCTCTTTGGTACCGTTTCCAGAATTACTAAAACTTTTTTTAAACACCATTTTTTTTATAAGAAAACTAGACATTGTCTGGAAAAGGTCCCGAGCCATATTGCCTCAATTCGGAGCCATTGAGTTAGGCGACGAACCGATTTTAATCAATTTTTAGGGCGTCGTGGTGGCCGCGCGTGTTAAGGCGTTAATCCCAAACATTGCGATACGGCGTTCATCTATGGAGTCCAGGGTTCAAAGCGGGCGGAAAATTGAACCTAAGGAACCTAGATGGATTTTTCTGATGGAAAACACCACTGACGCAACGGGGCACACTAGATCTCTTAAAAATTTAAATGCACCACCCCTGGAAAAAAAAAATAAAATAAAAAATAAAAAATAGACGACGTTGAGAGTTGTAGGGAAATTAAAAAAAAATTAATGGTTGATGTACAAAGGTTCGAAAAAAGAAGAAAAAAAACTATAAATTCTATTTTAATTTTAAGATCAATTCCTTCCTGTTACCTATGGGAAAGTAACGTTCGCAATTAGGCCCTTTATCAGTTTTCCATCAGGAAAATGGAAATCCTCCACCGAAAATGTTTTTTGAAGGATACTTCAATCGGGTGATGGTTCCCAAAACGAGATAATTATACCCGATGGTTCCCGGGCTGAAAGTTGAATGCAATGTTGGAAAAGATTCAAATTTCCCAAAATACAGTCCACATTTTTGTTCCGTTCAATTTCAAAATTAGAGCTTTTCGGATAGACACTTCGAAAACACTAAATCCTCTCAAAGAGAACAAGAAGAACTCGTTACACAAAACTTTTGTACGAATTTATTATTTTTAAATTTAAACACTATGAATCTTTTCAATAACTTGATTGACATTAAATTTAAGATTAATAAATAAATTTACGATTGTTATTTTATTCAAAACAAATGTGAAATTTTAGTTTTATACAATCCCGGCACGTTTTTTTTTTTTTTTTTTTTTTTTTTTTTTTTTTTTTTTTTTTTTTTTTTTTTTTTTTTTTTTTTTTTTTTTTTTTTTTTTTTTTGTAAGTACTTTCAATACTGTAATCACATGTACAATCAAAAGGCCATATGCCTTATGTATGTACTGTGTTTTAAAATAAATTTCTTTCTTTCTTCTTTCTTCAAGAAAATATATTCATATTCGTAAGTAAACAAACTCTGTCACAAACTTAAATTTTACTTCATACTTTAGCGAAAATAGAAAAACCAAAACTCTAACTCTTTTAAAACTATTTAACCAAAACTGTACTCAAAACATCGGATACCACAGTGAATATTCGGGGATATGGATTTATACCGATCTCAACAAAAGAAGGTTGGTAGCACTGTCTTCCCCCACCCAATTAAGTTCTCATTTTTTCGATCACCGGTCAATCGGTCACTCGTTCCTTCAGATTTCTTTTTGTACATATGAAGTTCATTTTTTTTAAATAGAGAAAAATAGATGTTTATAAACTTGCGTCTAGAGTAAAATAATGTTATTTTATTCAAAAGAAATGTGAAATTTTAGTTTTATACAATCCCGGCACGTTTGATTTTCTTCAGAAGACCAGCTCACAAAATTTATCGTATTTTCGTTTCCCTTTTTTAATTTTTCACCATCCGATCCTGGATTTTCTGCTAACTTCAAACGGTGAGTGTTCTTAAACACATTTTGTGGTGTTGGATTTGAAATGTTGGAAAAGATTCCAATTTCCCAAAAATACAGTCCACATTTTTGTTCCGTTCAATTTCAAAATTAGAGCTTTTCGGATTAAGGGCTGCAATTCATTATTAAATAATTTTATTACTAAATTATTAACAATGAACGAGAAAAATAGACGATTTTTACGAAAAAATTGGCAACGTTTCCCCCCCCCCCCCCATTTCGACAAGCTTGAACATGCAAGGCAGGCGTTGGTAAGCGTTCAATCGGTGTCGACGGTTTTCTGTTTAGTGGTGAATTTTAGTCGCCATTTTGGATTGTTGAAAATCTATTTCTTATGTTCATTTCATTTTAACTTCCTTAAACAAGTTATTGTGATACCCTCCACGTCGGGTTGTTGAGGAAGGGTCTTCCAGACCCCGTAGGATAAATTCGAATATGGATCTATTCCGATCTCAACGAAAGAAGGTTGGTAGCACTGTCTTCCCCCACCCAATTAAGTTCTTATCTTTTCGATCACCGGTCAGTCGGTCACTCGTTCCTTCAGATTTCTTTTTGAACATATTAAGTTCATTTTTTTTAAATAGAGAAAAATAGATGTTTTTAAACTTGCGTCTAGAGTAAAATAATGTTATTTTATTCAAAAGAAATGTGAAATTTTTGTTTTATACAAGCCCGGCACGTTTGATTTTCATCAGAAGAGCTCACAAAATTTATCGTATTGTCGTTTCCCTTTTCATTTTCCCCCATCCGATCCTGGATTTTCTGCAAACTTCAAACGGTGAGTGTTCTTAAACACATTTTGTGGTGTTGGATTTGAAATGTTGTAAAAGATTCCAATTTCCCAAAAATACAGTCCACATTTTTGTTCCGTTCAATTTCAAAATTAGAGCTTTTCGGATTAAGGGCTGCAATTCATTATTAAATAATTTACATATTACTAAATTATTAACAATGAACGAGAAAAATAGACGATTTTTTACGAAAAAATTGGCAACGTTTCCACCCCCCTATTTCCGACAAGCTTGAACATGCAAGGCAGGCGTTAGTAAGCGTTCAATCGGTGTCGACGGTTTTCTGTTTAGTGGTGAATTTTAGTCGCCATTTTGGTGTGTTGAAAATGACTGTTTCTAATGCCATTTTGGGACTAATAAAATTTAAGAAAATCTGTTCCTAGTTACATCGCCGATTGTTGCTTTAAAGGAACTTGGTATTAAAATAATGCTCTATATCCCTTCATTGATACCTGCGTTACAAAATAAACACGGGAACCATCGGGTATGTCGCTTTACTAGAAGCGGGAGCCATCGGGTATATTTGATTTGACCTACTTAGTCTCCGGGAACCATGGGGTATCCAACCATTTGAAGAAAACTGAGAAATGGTTGCTTAACCTGTTAATTAACATGCTTGTCAAAACTAAAAAATTTAAGGAAGTTAAAAAATTTCATAACATTGAGACCATGATTGAAAGGTTGATTAATAACTAAAAAAATTTGTATTAGGTTTTGATAGGTTTCTAAATTTATGTTATAAAATAACTCAAGAGTCCCCTTTAAATTATGCTAATCTTACTGACAATAAAATTAGCTAACCCATACGAAAAGGCAGGTGGAGATTTGAACCTGAAAGCTTGCATTTTATAACCGGACCTTTTTCTTGGTATTATGTTTCGCCCTATTTAACATCCGGAAGGACCAGGTTGCTCTGTAGTAAATAAACGTTTATTTAAAAGCGAATGCCAAGAATGTGACAACTTGATGGAGGCGAAATCTCCCGGGACGGCTATCTTTCTCAATTATGATGACAATATTTTTTTCAAAACAATGTTTCAGTTTGTTTCAACATTGTCACATGAGTTTTGATTTACGTATTCAGCCTACGGATTTTTCAAATGTCAAGGATTATTATCTATTGTCCTTGCAGAAATAAGTTTATTTTATTTTATTTTTTATTTTTTTTTTTGCGGTTTTAAAAGCTTAGAGATTTAAATAACAAACAAAGAAAAAGACGTTTTAATTTTTTAGATATTTATCCGGACATTTTGAATATGTTGATGTTGAATAAACAGCACGTTGCTCATATATCAAGGATCTTATCCGTTCAATCGTCTGTCCGCGTGTAAATAAATATTCCAAAGAGTACCACAGATTTTCAAATGTTAAAATTATGATGTACATACTTACACTCGTAAATAAGACCGAGATATTTGACAAAAATAAAATTGAAGGGAAAAGTCAATAAATATCTGTTGATATCTCAATTCATTTTTGTTTCCCTCTGCAGGATCATCTGATCTACCTATAATAAATCTTTATATTTACGATTTTCTTATAGTTATAGGCATAGCACTTACCCGCCTCCAAATTGGCTTTGAGATTTAGGGTGCAGGAGTGGACGATCGTAAAAAGCACCTACTTTGTTACCCCTTAAAAGGGTTTCGGAATTTATACGTCGATCAAGCGTGTATATCCAAAAGTTCAATTTGGCCTTATTAAAGGGACAATGTAGTATTTCTTTTTATGACTTTTTTTGGGCCCTATTTGGAGGGTTCAGAATACAAGTGAACCAAGTCCACTTTAGCTACTTTTGAGATACAGAGGTTTAAAGTTAACGCTTCATATTAAAATTACATTACATAACAGTAGAACTTCTTGCTGCCTAGCAGATATTACCAGAACTAGGACTTGGTTCATTATCACACTGAAATTTTACATAGTTGGAGCATGTTATAGCGTTGCTAACTCAAAAATGACCAAAAGTGGACTTGGTTCACTTGTATTCTGAGCACTCCATTTATTAGTCATCTTAGAAAAATTTTTACAACAATAAAAAACAACATTCCCCTCCTTTACTTTATACTCCTCGCACATAGTTCCATCTCTTTAAGAAAGTTTTCTTAGCTCTTTCATTTTTTCGGAAGTATTTTGTTTCAAGATGCTTTCAAATATTTTGCGACATCCTCCTGATTTATTTGATTCAACGTAGGAGTTGAGATGCAGAATACGCCGGCCGGAACAACAAAGTTGAGATCAATAAATCCATAATCAGTTTGACCCTCCGGGGTCTGGAAGACCCTTCCCCCAGAAACCCCACTTGGAGAGTAAAGCAATAACTTCTTTAAGAAAGTTAAAAGAAATCGTTATGAAATCAGTGCTGTCCAAACAACATTTTTGAGATAACATCTTCATTTAAATTGAGTGCCGTTTCACACTCAGATAAAGGGAGTTTTCTCCTCCGTCCACTGAAGGAATGCTTTTAAAAAATTCACGGTTGCATCTCTTATGCATGGTGTCATTTCTTTCCCGTTCTAATACCGTAAAGGGCCGTAGATTTTTTATCTTCCTTAAGGGATAGTGGAACTAGGCATCCGACAGAGAGGGAAGATAGCATTAGAGAGAGAGAGAAGTTCAAATTTTAGGCCCCTCTAGCTCTGTCAAATATCATCCGATTTTAATTTTGAAAAGTGATTTATTTATGTTACAACATTTGAATAGCTGTAGGCAGCAAAATTATAATTTTCCGGCCGAAAACGGAAAATTTTCTCGGAAAATTTTTTAATTAAAAATTCAAAAATGTCTCTAAGCACCCGGTATCACCAAAAATTACAGAATCCATATCTGTTTTCAAAATTCAAATCGGTTGAAAACTCGCGTCCGAAACCGAAAAATCGGCAAACTTCAAAGGAAAAATGGACGCCGTCCACCGTCTATGATTCCTTCCTCACTCCTCTACATTTCAACATCTTGACTCTCGGAAATTTTTTTACATTTCGTTTTTTGAATTTTTTTCATTTCTGTTTTTTGAAACTATCAAGGGATGTTTCTCGCAATCCCAAATTTAATACCGTCGTCAATAATTTGTGCATACATTTAGGTATTTTTTATTTTTATATTTTTCTGTAAAAGTTGATAAGTACTTATCGAAAATTAATCGAGCAGCCTCCCGAAATTAATATTCTTTTTCAAAGAATGTATGTTGCCGGAAATTATCGACCCTAGGCATCCTAGGTCCATGCCGATTCGAGAGCCCGATCAGAATTTTTCCCCCGATTTTGTACTCAATAAATTTTACAATTTTACCTTGGTTTTTTCTTTTTTTCTTTGATTCCAGTTCTGATAATTTGGGATTGTGAAAAACATTCCCTCTGTAATACTCTATAGTTTCGATAAAATTACCAATAATCAATTTTGGGATTATAAGTAATAATTGGCAATAAAACTATAAAACATCTAGCTAAGAAAAATTGCCAAGAGTCAAGATGGTTGAACTGTAGAAGAGTGGGGAAGGGATCATAGACGGTGGACAGCTTGCATTTTTCATGTATGTCATTCGAGGTACCTTTCTTTACATACCTATCTGCGAGGAAGTTAACCTGCCGGGATGAGCTCCAGACCACTTTTTTTTTCTTCGATACCAGTTCACACAAGGGGTATTTGGGAAAAATTTTTTAAGTTTTTTGTCCAAAAAAAATTTTTTTTTTAACAAAAAAACTTAGAAAATTTTTCGAAAAAAAAAGGAAAACCTGGAAAATTTTTCGAAAAAAACTTTGAAATTTTTTTGGACAAAAAAACTTAGAAAATTTTTATTCTTAGAAACGTTTTTTTTTCTTTTTGTGATGCCCAGGATGGGGGTGTTTGATGGAAGACATCTGGCAACACTGCATTGCTTGCGGACGCTTCCATTTTTCCTTTGAAGTTTGCCGATTTTTCGGTTTCGGACGCGAGTTTTCAACCGATTTGAATTTTGAAAACAGATTTGGATTCTGTAATTTTTGGTGATACCGGGTGCTTAGAGACATTTTTGAATTTTTAATTAAAAAAATTTTCCGAGAAAATTTTCCGTTTTCCGGCCGGAAAAATTATAATTTTGCTGCCTACAGCTATTCAAATGTTGTAACATAAATAAATCACTTTTCAAAATTAAAATCGGATGATATTTGACAGAGCTAGAGGGGCCTAAAATTTGAACTTCTCTCTCTTTCTAATGCTATCTTCTGTCTCGCTAAAAAACTCCACACTTGACAGGGACTTTCCCCTTAAAGAAATAATTGTTTTACCTCGACATCGGGTTTTCGGGGAAGGGCCCTTCCAGACCCCGTAGGGTCAATTCGAATATGGATCTATGAATACCGATCTTGAGATAACATGAAAGTTACGAGGGCGATTTTTAAATTCTAAAAAAATGGCAGATATATGTCTGTATGAAATTTTAAATAATCAATTTTCACTAAACACTCCATATATTTTTTACGAATTTTTTTTAAAATTTCAAACAGACATATCTCCGCCATTTTTTCTAAATTCAAAAGTCGCCCTCGTTACTTTCTTGTTCACTGACTGAAGACAATTGTGTGAAATTTTAGTGAAAATCAGTTGAAAACTGTGGCCGTAAAGTGTTCCAAACAAAAATGCTACAGCCGGCCGGCCGGGACCACAGACGAAGTTAAGATCGGTATAGATCACATACGAATTGACCCTACGGGGTCTCGAAGACCCTTCCCCAAGAACCCGACGTGGAGGGTGTCACAATATGTAAACCCCCCTTAATTTAAAACAAAGATTTGATGGTGTAGTTTAAAATGCGTTTGGATATACAGGGTGCCCCCAACAGAACCTAACTTCGTTATTTCAAATTAGAACCCCTATTTTTTATTTCATATTCGTAATCTACACAAAATTTCATGTTGATTTGACTATTCATATGACCATTTTTGACAACGTAAAAAACTGTCAAATTTTAGCGTTTTTTGGGCTAAAATCCGTTATAATCGACCTAAGAGACTCATTTTTCTCTAAAATTCCACTTACTTTTGTCCGAATCCAACTGTCACAAATTCAAGAATCTTCGCATTCTGCATCACTAGATTTCGTCGCTAACGGCCTTTTTGTAAGTTAGAACCCAAATATCTTACTTCAGAAATAAAAATTAGCGATTTTTTAACGGAATTTTAATTTTTGATGCACAACCACAAAACACGCTGTAGCTCTTTCAAAATTTATGGTCTTAAAGAAAAATTCCTTTCAAAAACCGCTAATTTTCATTTCTGAAATAAAAATTGGGGTTCTCACTTGAAAAAAGGCCGTTAGCGATGACATCTCGTGATGTAGATTGCGAAGATGCTTGAATTTGTGACAGTTGGAATCTTCGGACAAAAAATAGTGAAATTTAAATAAAATGAGTCGCTTAGGTCGATTTTAACGGATATTAGCGCAAAAAACGCTAAAATTTGACATTTTTTTTAAGTTGTCAAAAATGGTCGTATGAATAGTCAAATCAACATGAACTTTTTCGTAGATTACGAATATGAAATAAAAAATAGGGGTTCTCATTTGAAATAACGAAGTTAGGTTCTGTTGGGGGCACCCTGTATATCCAAACTCATTTTAAACTACACCATCAAATTCTTTGATTTAAATTAAGGGGGGTTTACATTTAACTTTTTTTTTTCATAAAACCACTTTTTAACGCTCTCCCAGGCGTATGCCATGTGTTTCCGGACACCCTGTATATATATATATTTTTTTTTTAATTTCCTTGAGGAACCCCACAGCCTCCAGAAAGGAGAAAACCCTCGAGATCCCCTCATATCGAAATAGTAATTCCTGGAGGCTGCCAGTCACGCGTGCAGCAACTCTGGCACTGGCCCCATGATAGCCGGGACAGTCCACCAGGAGGTGCCTGATTGTGATCGGGGAGCTAAAACCCTCACACATCCTGGGAGAGTCCGCCGGGCCCACCTGAGGTGCCCATGAGTCAACTGCGAATGACCTGTCCTCAAGCGACAGAGGACCACCTCTAGACTTATGCTCGCCACTTTCGTATATACATAGAGGCCTATCTACTCCCTCACTAATTTCCCTTAATTTGTTCTCTTTAGTGACCTTGCAAGATTCGCTCAATAAATTTCCAAGTTTTACCTATATTACGAAAATGAGCGGGCACGTAAGAAATAATTTTCCGTTCTATCCTTAAGGGAATAAAATTCTCGAACCTTTTTTCCTCTTCGTTAACTTCTTTTTCATATCAGAAAGCTTTGGACCGAACCCAGTAAGAGAGTGTTAATTGTTAACGCGCTCGAAAATCCCGAGAGTAAGGAAACGAATTGCTTTGAAAAGGGCCCCCGGGCGGGAGGGAAACCCGGGAACTAAATAACCCTAGAAGGAAATAAATCAAGCGGTTGCTTCTCCGAGGGGAGACAACACTCTCCAAATCCAATATCAAACCTCCCTCTTTTCTAGACACCGGATTACTTTGAACATCGTAAAAACCTCCATCTCTCATTCTGCTTTTCCTTTTGACATCCCGATTGACATAATCTTGAAAGTCTCAATCAAAACGTTAATCAAGCTAAACAAACTTCATTTCACATTGTACTCTTATTTGACGACTGGAAACTAAACACAAATTACAATATTGATTTATCCGTTCATTGGTTCCTATCAGTGCCCTAAATGTGTTCATAACAATCTGTTCCATCAAAATCTATGGGTTTAAAGTTTGGCAAGTCCGTGATGTCATGAAGTTCTTTGCAGATAACCAAAAACCTTTGTTCCTCCTAATATTATCACACCTCTATTGGTTGATCGTGAGAATAATTTTCGGATTTGTATCAAATAGATGAGTGAGCTGACCTCGAAATGATATAAATCAAGATGTAGGTAGGTTCTTAACAAGTGAGTCTCGTCACGCGTGAGGTAATAAACAATTCAGCTAAACGTGTTGAGAATATGATTTACATAAAAAGGAATGACAACTTATGCGTGTTGATCAACGTCCACCTTATTTCGAAGTCATCACTCATCAATTTAAATTGCCAATT
Organism: Orius insidiosus; assembly: GCA_014119065.1. Lineage (NCBI taxonomy): Eukaryota > Metazoa > Arthropoda > Insecta > Hemiptera > Anthocoridae > Orius > Orius insidiosus. The sequence continues at coordinate 39,360 of JACGAQ010000906.1, read as the reverse complement.
ATAAAACTTGGATAAAAAGAAAAGAACAAATAGGTAGTAAATCGTTATACCTGCTAACTAGCTTGACCCTTTCGTTTACTCCGGGGCCATATTTTATTGGATACAAAATCAACAAATAAAAAAAAATGAATGGGAAAGGCGAGTAAAACAGACATTGATGGTCGAGTATGTTCGGTTTTGTTCGGCCATTCACGGCTCCCCCCACGAGGGGGTTGAGGGCAACGCTCGCCGGAGACTAAAGAGTAAAGACTCCAGTTATGCTTCTTCTCTCGTAGCGTCAGTGACGGGGAATTCACGCGCTCCTTTATTTATTTTTTGTTCTTATTATTTTCTTTTCGCGTATGTGTTAGATGAAGCCTCCCAAAATCGGAATTCTCTGAAAAACAACGGAAATGTTGGGATTCGAAAAATGTTTTTGGACGGCGGCTGCGATTCTGGTCATCTCCTGCGTCTCACAAGCGCACCTGGACTTATATCTCAATCTTCAAGAAGTTAAAAGATTATTGGGTATGTAACCAATCGATATTTTAAAAAATTAACAAAATAATAGGGACTTTACCCCTCTAACAAGAAAAACTCTCCCAAATCAATGCCACCATCTCTTCTTTACTAACTCAATTTAAAAAGTTAGAATTTTTTTGTTAATTTGAAGTTTGTTCTTTCTTTTTTCTTGGTTTGGGGGTCTTAAAGCTTTCTCAGAAAAACTTATGGTTGACATTACCCATATGACCACCCTTCTGTTTTCTTTTCCCTTTTTAATTTTTTTCTAAGCAACCTGTCAGGCTTATAAATTTTTTAACGGAGTCCCATACATCAAATACTCTTGACAAGGTTTTTAGCCATTTAGGGGGCTAAACAGTTATAGTTTCTATACCTGTGTCAACCCGAGACTTTTTCCCTTCTCTGGGCCTTATTTTCAACCCCCTGGAGGGTTTAAATCAATCTAAAGCTCGTTATGTAGAGTCTATTGTTAAGGACAAGCCTTTATCACCTACGAATTCGAAAAGGCGGGGGCTTGATATGAATGGCAAATGAATCACCTGGATTTTTATCAAAAGGACCTTCTACTTCCTATTGTCTTCTGTTCAAATACGCATGGCTTTTAGTATTATTATTTTATATTGAGTGATCAGATATTAGGTAGATTTTTTTCTTATAATCACAGCTGTCGCCTGTCCCCTCTAGAAATACCACCCGCGATTAACAATATCCGGTCAGTTTAGGGTTCAAGAGGGGTGGGGATGGGAGGGCCTGAAAATTGGAAAAAACAGGATCTCTCCGCCATACAATCTGAAATATCTAGACTATCGAAAATCGGATGTATAAGGAATTTCTTGCCTGCATAACCGCGAAAAATGGCTGAAAATCCGGTAAATAGGGACCTCGGCCAGGAATCCGATAATAACGCAAGAAATCGGGAAAAAAAATTTTCTTCCAGCGTCCACCTTGAAAGACGTATAAAAATCGGTTGGGAGAGGGTTTTTTTGGCCGAATAAATTCTCTCAAAAATTCGAGGGCGGATCCAGAAGTTGGCTTGTTGGGGGGGGGGGGGGGGCGAAAAAGTTAAAATAAAAGCCATTAGATTTAAACAAAGCAATGGCCCTGCGGTAGCGTGGATTTCTTTTAAGTAGCTTTCTTTTCTTGAGAGTTTTTTTCTATATTATGATGCCCGGATGGTGAATCCTAATGCCTTTAAAAAAGGAGTTGAAAATGCAAAAACTTAAATAAACATCATAAGTTAAATTAACATGATAAAGGTTTGATTTTCCTTAATTTTTTCTTTTCCTGATTTTTTTCCTTTATTTCTTTCTTTATTATTTATTTTAATGGGGGCGGGGGAATCTACCCATTATTAAATTTGTGCTGGGGCTTTTTCTGGCAAAATTTAATGGTCGAGCCCCCACTTGGCCATTGACAAGATTACATCTGTCTAGTCACTGTGACTGATATTAATAAAATGTCCGATTAATTTTCGACCGTTGTTAAATGATCTGGAGCCTGAGAGCTGTTTACCAGAAGGCAAAAAGAATAAAAATGAAGAAAAGAAAGTTTGCCAAGAAAGATAAACATGTTAGCTTGCCCGCTGAATTATGTTGGAGGAAGGGGATTTCTCGAAATAGCGGCTTTTGAGACCGTTCCAAATTTTCTAGAAATAAACAACGTTTTTATTACGAGATGTCAAAAAGTCCCATAATTCAGTAATTATCATCTGTCTTTATTTTCCATAAAGTTAGCTTAGAAATTTTTACACTCTGAAAAATGGGAGTTTTTTATTTTATTCTAACGAGCCTGGAGCCGGAGCCCCATTTTTTTTTGTCCGTCTGATCCTTTAATTTCTACCCCAAGGAAGTTAAAGACATTTTTACGGTAGCTCGGGCTCGGAAATAAGGATTATTATCGAAATTAAAAACAAAAGTTTTACCACACGATAATGATTTCCTCGTTAATAATTTATTAATTTTTTTCACGTTGGTAGGTATAATTTTTTATCCGGTTTCTTGATATTTGTCTATACCTAAATTATTTTCTTTTTACCTGACTTCCCACGATGAATTTTAATGTTTTTTTTTCTCTCTCTTTCTCCATATTTTTTAACCTTATGGAAACTTGAGTACGTGATTTCTTTTTATGTTAACAAATATTCTTCTATAATTTTGTGGTCATCTACGCGCAGTTTATGCCATAAGAAAAGGGGATAAAATGTGGACGAAATCAGCAAGTCCCAATATCTAGAAAATAATTTAAATTGCAGATTTTTTAAATCGAGATAAATTTTGAAGTTAGATTTTGTCAACGAAGTGATTTTTTTGGACTTATGTGCAAGTTTTGCAGTTAAAATTTAGCTGACGTAGACCTTGTAAATGCTTGTGAACTTCGGTTAAAATAAATAATATTGATTTTAATTATTCGAATCAGCCAGGAGATATTAGCAAGGCGGTAAAAATTTAGTGATTATTTTGAGAGGAAAAAAAAAGACGTAGGTACCTACCTTCTAACTTCCTTAAAGAGAATATTTTTTTCAAGCGCCAGTGGGGCTACCTTATCCATCAAGTTTGATCTTTTTTTAAGGTTGTACCTGTAATCCTTAACTAAGCCTTAGCCTAATTGGGAATTAATTTTCCAGTCTACTTTCTTCTGATTTCCTGTGAATTCCTATGGTAAAGTCCGCCTGTGGGCCGATAGACTGAGCTAGTCATCGGCCTGGGTGGAAATTACAATTATTCTCTCATCTCTCTTCGCCCCCCCCCCCCCCTCACGTTCTCTTCAGGGGTGTCGCTAATTCGAAACCTCCCTCGCTGCCATGGCGACCTCAGGGGTGAGCCAACTAAACCCCTATTTTATGCACTCCCTCGAGCAAAACCCATACCCGCGAGGCATTACATTGAGGCTTGACGTTTTAAACGTTTCCGTGGGTCTGTAAAGTTGAAATGGGGCGATGTATAGCTTGACTTTTCGCGGGTTTTCGCGTTTTTCTCCCAAACTTTCGTCCTGGACAAAGAAGTGTACGAAACATAAAAGAAAGCTGGTCAAATTTCCTACAAAATTGTTTTGCAAACCTTGATGATTGGATGAGCCCCCCGCATTACCTCCTCTCTCTTTGCCTGGAGGGAGGGGGGAGGGTGCGGTTTTTTCGTTTATCTTCCTAAACGGCTTGGATGGACTGGGCTCACTAGTGTTACAAGACAAAGTTTCTGTTTTCTCTTTGTATTAATGATAATACCACTTATATAAGACTCAGTATTATTGAGGAGGTAATAAATATCAATCAGAGATAGTGTCTAGTTAATATTTCGCTATCAAAATTAAGTTGTGCATTCTCCTAGAAGTTTGGGTGGGAGAGAATCATTAAACCGGCGTACAATTTGTCTCTTTATGGCATCCACCCAACGAGTAACACCACCATCCATCATGAGCCGGTTATACCCCGTCTATACTTGTATTCCCACCTTGAGGCTTTATCGCCTCCTTTTTTATTCACACACACAAAAAAAAAGAAAGAAAAAAAAAAGAGATAGGGTTTTGTGGCTTATCCCATTTTCTCGTGTCCGAAGGAATGCCATAAACACTTTGTTTGCTTTGAACTGACAAGTTTTGTTCAAGGACGTATATTCATTCCCGTCAATTTTACGTCCTGATCTCGGAATTCCGAGATTCCACGTCTAAAATATTCATTTCGACCTAAATATTGATTGGATCCGAGGGAGCGCTTTCTGTAATTAATTTACTTTGGGCAAATCACCTGTTCAGGGACGTTTGTTGGCTTTTATTCTCTCTTGTGGATTACATAAAGAAATGTACAAAGGATTTATTATTTTGAAAATAATCAATCTCAGATGAAACTGTGTTCGATTTTATTTTGAAAACTGTTCTAAACGCCGTGGCAAGCGATGCGTGGAAAGTGTGTTGGACAAGGTGTTAACTAGGCGTAAAAGAACAAAACGAACGTGAGCAGGGGGAAAAAATAAATGAGCGAAGAAAAAAAAAAGAAGAAAAAGAGGAAGGGCTTCGACTCCCGAACCGGTCCCTGGAGATCGAAATTGATGAATGGAGCGGCGTCCGAATCACAAAGGAACATCTACCTTTGATTTCAAACGCTCCAAATATTCAAATCGCACTTTTACTTTCAAGTGTTACAAACTTCGGAGATAAAAAGATAAAAAGTACTAGTCCTGTGATGTGGTTGATACTAGGATAATTTAAAAACAAGAATACCAAAAGTACTAGTCTGGTACGGGAACTTCCTCGAAGTAGGGTAGGGGAAAGAATAAAGGTGGGGGAGTATAAAGAAGGGGGAAGTAAATTTTAAAAAGGTGTTTTCCGAGCTGGGTCCCGAGTGATCTAGCTGGGTCCCGTGACCTGTAGAGGGGAGTACTAACTGGGTCCGAGGAATTTCAGAGGGTTATACTAGCTGGGTCCCGATGGTGGACTGCATACTGCAATGAGTGCAGCAGTAGCAGAATCAAAAAATTTTGTATACGTTTTTCGTTTCACACCCCCTGGACCCCATAACCACCCTTAACTCAAAAGTTTATAAATTAGGTGAAGATGCGGCTTGAATCAGATCAGCGGTTATGTTACTTTACTTAGGGCCTTAACTGCGAATCTCCCAAAACGTTCATCCTATCGCTGTCGAACTTAATTGTGATGTTATGCGGATGGCTATGAACGATTTAAACTTGACTTGGATCAGCTGGATGCAATGAATTTGAACGTTGGCTCGACATTTGTAAATTCTTCAATTTTCTTACGCGAAGGCACAAAAGTAACTGTAAACTGGTAAAGTTGTGTTGGTTTTGTCAGAGTTAGTCATCGGTGTTTTCATATTTTATTGTTTAAATTGAAAGTAAATAATAAAAAATCTACCTAAAACCATGAAATATCGAGAACAATAGCCGGACCCACCTAGTACTTTTAAATTGACCCCCTCGGACCCAGTTAGTACAGATTAAAGTTAATCTTCTTATGACCGGACCCAGTTCGGATAAGGCCTTTAAAAATTATTTCTTATAACTTATAAGTTATAAGGTATTCAAAGGATTTATTATCCTTCTCTTATTTTCAGAAGTTTCCCCAAAAACCCGACATAGAGGGTAAAACAATAACTTCGTTAACTTAAAAAGTGCTAATTTATTTTAATTCACGGGTGGTCTTGTCTACTCCATCGACAAACAATCCGTAGCCGTCGAGCACGTCGGGCGTTGTTAACCCGGTATGTAACTCAGTCCCATCTCCCACGAAACGACCCAGTTACTCGAGACTCCCATTGGATCTTCTACTAAATCAAGGCTTCACGAATAAAAGACCCGGGGACTCTTAATGGTCGAATAACGTAAAAGCTACCTCATCTCGGACTACGACCAACACTTCCCCTTGTCCGAAACAAATATACATATTTAAAAATAAATAACATACCCAGTTGCATACTTTTTACATTCCTGTCCAGAGTCGCAGACGGACGTTCGAGTGTGTTTTTATATTTTTACGACACGAGAGAAAAGTACTAGTTAAAAGAGCTTCCAACGAAAACTTCTTTCAAGAGAAGGAACAGGAAGTATATAGGAGGGGGAAATATTGAGGAGGGGATGTTTAAGGAGGGGGAATTATAAAGGAGGGGAAGTATAATTTCACGTATTTTTGTAGTACGAAAATTGTAGACGTTATGCGGGGTGGGGTCCATCCAAAAAAAAAGTGCTCCAATCGAAAAAATGACTTAAGGAGAGTTCGACGTTCCGCGGAAATTTGATTCTATAGTCGGATTTTTTTCAAATGAAAAAAAAAATCGAGCTGACGGTTATAAAAGTTTTACAGTCCCGAAACCGTCAGAAACCGATAAACCCAAAGAGGGAAAGAGAAAAGTTCAAACAAAAGATAAATTTATTTTAGCCTTAAAATCTCTTGAGATCTCACCTGCTTTTGTACTACCTACGTATTTACGATCCTCATAACTGAAAAGAATGACACTCGCATGAATATATAAAATACCTGTGGGTACGGCGATGGGGGTCCTCCTGGGGCCATGTTTATGTTCGCATCGCATTCATATTTTACCTCTGCTTATACTCGAGTCCAACCGCTTTAATCAACCGGTTTCTAACTTATTTACGACAAAAAAAGTATTTTTTGATGGTCACAGCATGAGGTTCCTTGTATCATTTCTTTTTATTTATTTTTTTTCCCCAATAAATATTATAAAGGGTGAAAATTTCACACGAGATTGAACTTGTTTGGTAACTATGTTTTAATCGTCTCTACCTGCTTTCAATAAGAGGATTTTTAAAAATCCGTCGAGAATAGAAATCTTATTTTCTCACCCGGCACTGTCAGATTAGTGCCGAATTCAACGGAGGTTACCTGTCAAACCCACCCGGAGAAGTTTCCACTTATAAAACTCGTGAGGTGCATTGAGGAATGCCGAGGACAGTCTAGGAACGGTTTGGAAAGGAGTTTGGTGAGAGATGAAGGTGGGGTTTGTAATCACAAATAACGGGTCCAAACAAGAAACCATCACTTATAGTCTTCTCGTTTGGTTAACAAGGTAAAGACTATTTGGTTATTATCGGTATCGCAATTAACTCGGCGAAAAGCTTCTTGTTTAGCAGCCTTGGATGTTTAATTAATTCCCAGAGTGGGGGAGGTATTAAAACGTTCTCGAATCCATCGGGAGAGCCGTCCCGATAAATCTCCTTAACGCGCCCCCGCTCCTTCCAAAGAATCGTGGCGATTTTTTCATGATGGATTGCCCTCCTCGGAAACTCACGCCTGAAATAGATGAAGGAGGCGCTCGAAATTGAATTATAACCAGACGTTTCAAGAAATTAGTCTCAGCATCTAAAGAATATCTAGGAACGCGGCAGCGTTCCGCCCCGTCAAGCAAAACCCAACCCTGGATTCTAGCACCCTGTATATTAAAAAAAAAAATGTGCCATAGCGGTAGGTTCGGGCGGCGGTACTTTAAAAATTAAAAAAACGGAATTAAAAAAAAACGAGTCTCCTAGGTCAATTTTAACGGATTTTAGCGCAAAAAACGCTAAATTTTGACATTTTTTAAAAGTTGTCCAAAATCGTCATATGAGTACTCAAATCTACTTGAAATTTTGCGTAGATTACGAATCTGAAATAAAAAATAGGGGTTCTCATTTGAAATAACGAAGTTAGGTTGTGTCTGGGACACCCTGTATATCCAGGCGGATTTTAAACTACACCATCAAATTCTTTGATTTAAATTAAGGGGGGTTTACATTTAACTTTTTTCGTAAAACCACTTTTTAACGCTCTCCCAGATGCTTGCCATGTGTTTCCGGACACCCTGTATAATTTATTAATAAATTATTAACAATAAACGAGAAAAACAGATGATTTTTTACGTAAAAATTGGCAAAGTTTCCACCTCCTCCCCCCCATTTCCGACAAGCTTGAACATGCAAGGCAGGCGTTGGTAAGCGTTCCATCGGCGTCGACGGTTTTCTGTTCAGTGGTGAATTTTAGTCGCCATTTTGGTTTGTTGAAAATCTAGTTCTCATGTTCATACTTCTCCCTCCGTTATACTTCCCCTCCTTTAGACTTCCCCCTCCAATATTTTTACTTCTTTTTAAGTGAAGTTTTCGTTGGAAGCTCTTCAAACTAGTACTTCTTTGCCGAAGCGGCTGACTGTTTCTAATGCCATTTTGAGACTAAAAAAATTTAAGAAAATCTGTTCCTAGTTACATAGCTGTTTGTTGTTTTAAAGGAACTTGGTATTAAAATAATGTTCTATATCCCTTCATTGATACCTGCGTTACAAAATGAACACGGGAACCATCGGGTATGTCGCTTTACTAGAAGCGGGAGCCATCGGGTATATTTGATTTGACCTACTTAGTCTCCGGGAACCATGGGGTATCCAACCCGGGCGGCAAGTGAATTCATAGGACCATCTCTTTACGGCTAATCCAATTTTTATTAAGTTATTTATTTATTGTCTTCTCTTTACGATGAGACCATTGGAGTTGTTCAATTTTTTCTTTTGTATGCATGATCATTCAATTGTATTTACCTATGTACACATGCTCGGTTTTGTAAAAAGCCATTTTAAAAATCTTAAAATTTCTATTATTTGAATGTCCATTTTTTTTCTTCTAAATATGCAATGTTAGATCTTTTAGTATTCATTAAAGAATGATAATAGAATTTATTCAAACGAAATCGTACTGGTTTAAGGCGGATCAGACCACAAAATTCAACCAAGTGTTAGACAGAGATGGAAGATGCCTAAAATTACTTTCCAATATTTGAGCACTAAAAATCGTCGGAAAATTTTTTACAAAAGCTCGTTCTCCTTATTTTGGAAATGCCCATCCGGTCTTGGGAGCAGTTTTTCCGAAAAAGTTTTCCTTCGGAAAATAGAAATTTTATTTTTCGACTATAACATTTTTTCAAAAAAAACCGTCAGCCATATTGTAGGTTTGACGAGCTGTTTCCAAAAATATTTATATAAGAAAATCCGATGAATAGTTTCGTCGTAATCCTTCTAGAAAGATTCGGCGGAAAATGCCGGGAGGAGTAAAAGAAACGGAGGGCGCTATCCCCCCATTCGAGGTCAGAGAACAATTAATCCTCTCAAGGCCACGCACTTTCCAATATTTCTTGAGACTTACATATTTTCGTATTTGGTTCGGACTTTTTTACACAATACATCGTTGAACGAAGATTGTGAAAACGCAATTTTTCCTTCATATTGTATAAAACAATTAAAAAATAAGTCGGATAGAATTAAAACCACCGACCAGTAGTATCTACAGTAGTCGCCGCTCAATGTGATCACGGTTAATGTTATCAACCGGATAGTGTGATCAAAATGGCCTGGAACGGGACCAATCTATTCTTGTGCATTATAATTTTTCCGTTTATTGTGATCAAAAATTCGCTTTATGTGATCTCCAAATCTCGAAAAGAAAAAAATTAAATAAAAAAGGTTGAGAAAGAGAGTAATCATGTCAAAGAAAAATTAAGTTGAAAACATAAGCGAAAAAATAATTACGAGGGGTATTTTTAGCTGAAATGTATGACAGGTGATGATTTATTTTCGATCGTTTCAAAATGTAAACAAACCCCCCTTTATAATTTGATTTTCTAAGCTTCTTATTTTCTTCTAATTTTTTGTTTTGTTTTTATTTTTTGAAAACGAATGCTAAAAAGCCTAAAGATCATCAGTCTTCCGGAGAATTGGAGATCCTTTAAAAGTACATGTTTAACCCTATCCTCGCCATCTACGCTTATTATTATCAGATTGTTTTCTTTTCTCACTTTGTTCACTTTTCTCTCAGAAAATTTCGAAAAAAAGTAATAACTTGAAAAATTTTTCGGAAAAATAGCGCAAAAAAAAAAAAAAAAAAGAAAGAAAGAAAACTTAAAAAAATGTTCATAAGAAAAACTCGGAAATTTTTTTGAACAAAAACAACTTATAATTTTTTGCATTTTGGTGAAGAAGGTAAATCAAAAACGTGAAAAGTGTTGGCAAAAAAGAGACGATGTTTCCGTATTTTTTAAAAACAAAAAAGTAATAAGATAGAAAAAATAGTTGAGTCATCAAAACATGAAGCGAGGGAACACTAAAAAATCAAAACAAAACATTGTAGCGCCCTCCCTTTCTTTTACTCCTCCTGGCATTTTCCGCCGAATCTTTCTAGAAGGATTACGACGAAACTATTCATCGGATTTTCTTATATAAAAATATTTTTGGAAACAGCTCGTCAAACCCTACAATATGGCTGACGGTTTTTTATGAAAAAATGTTTTAGTCGAAAAATAAAATTTCTATTTTCCGAAGGAAAACTTTTTCGGAAAAACTGCTCCCAAGACCGGATGGGCATTTCCAAAATAAGGAGAACGAGCTTTTGTAAAAAATTTTCCGACGATTTTTAGTGCTCAAATATTGGAAAGTAATTTTAGGGGCGAAAGTGCTGCGATCTCTTGTTTTAGAAACAAAATGCTCGGGCGGTATGATCCGCCTTAAGTATAAAATGTGAGAAACTTTCTGCATCTTCCGTCTCTCTCACACGCAATGAGACAAGCCTGGTGTGTACATTGGCCCTATTGGTCTTTTCATTTGTAACAACAAAAAATATGTGTTATAATATAAACACTCTGTGCAAAAAACACTCCGCCTCGCAAAAACCTTTCTACATCAGCCAGAAAAAAGTTATGATATCAATCTCCGCCCTCCGATGTACACTGTAGAGAAAGAGGAGAGATGAAGCACCCGTGCTTCCGTTTTCAAAGCTCCTCTTGGCTGTATGGCGAAATGCTTTTATAAGGGATAACACTGTTTTTAGAAAATTAACAGAGTACTGAAGGAGAAAGCCCTGCCAAAAGCCTATGAAGAAGCATCTTTTTAGGAATTTTATACTGTTCATTGATCAATAACACAGCATCTAACTAATCAGTTATCACTGATTAATATATGTACGTATGTATTCCATACCTTAATAATTTTTGACGGTGTTCGGCTGATCAACTAAGAAAAAGTATTTTATACTATTTGGGTTATAGATCATGCGTAATCTCGCAAATGGGGAACGTATATTTTAATTACAATTAAAAGTTACAGAGGGAGAAGAATGAAAAAAAAAAACGGATATTCCCGACCGGTTTCGGCGTAATACGCCTCATCAGGTGGACTATTTCCTTATTTTTCATTCTCCTACACTTTTACTTGACTTTAGTCAAGTGACATAAGTCAAAGTGTAGGAGAATGAAAATAAGGAATAGTCCACCTGATGAGGCGTATTACGCCGAAACCGGTCGTGAAATATCCGTTTTATTCATTCTTTCTCCCTCTGTAACTTTTAATTGTAAGAAAAAGTAGTTTTTCGCAACGTAGGTAATTAATAATTATTGTAGACAGTTCGATAACATACTTAGCTCCTAACTAATTTTTATTTACTGATTATTATTGTATTACACACCTGTAAACTATATTTAGCATTTATCTTAACTTTTTCTGGCTGATGTAGAAGGATTTTTACGAGGCGGGGTGTTATGGTAGCTCTTGTTTTCCACAAACAAAGTTGAGATCGGTAAAGATCAATATTTGTACCTACGGGTCTGGAAGACCCATCCCTAAAAACCGGAGGGTAAAACACTTCTCTAAGGAAGTTAAAAGAACACCATCACGTATCGACTACTTTCCCAAGCTTCTCTGAATCGCCAAGTTCACGATGCAAAATTTTTTCTTTTTTCTCATTCTTTCGAGATTCGAGAACAGATTTTAAACTCAACGTGACTCACGTTCGGTTGTTTGTTTTTTTTGTCCCGTTTACACCAGAGTGTGGCCTATTGAATATCATCCTCCACACCATATGCTTCTCCGGCTATTTTTAATTCTTAAGCAAACATTTTTTTTCGGAAGCTGTTAACGACGCTCATGCTTGAACGAAAAACATAATTGTTTATTTAGTCGTTAATTAACGTCGAAAAAAATTTTTAATAAGAAGTAGGTTGTGTTTTTTTTTTTCTTCTAGGACAGGTTCGTGTTAAAATAACAAAGTAGTCATTAGTTTTCCTTAAAATGTTGGCTGAGATTATAATCTGACTGGAAAGAAGGTTGTACAGGTGCTAACTAGACGCACCTGTACGCTTTTTTCGTGGGGTCTTCGGTTTTAAAATATGTGTAGTCCGGAAACGACCCTTTCTAGACCTGACATTGTTTAATTTTAGTGAAAAAAATTTTTTTTAGACGTTCGGACACTCTTTCTTATTAAGCCAGAGAAAAACCGTTGGAATTGACGTTTCAATTAGTCCGAGTTGACAATAGTAGCAAAGTTCTGAGATCCTCGAAATTTTTCTTCTACCGTCTTCCCGAGGAAACCGCAATCACTGTCCAATATAGGAAGAACATGTCTCGGACCGGTTTGATTTCCAGCCACCGGCCGAGTCGTTTTGCCTCATTTTTTAACCCTCTACTTTCTGATTTTTTTTCTCCTTCCCCTCTAATACTTGACATGAGTCAAATTATTTATGTTTAATGTCTCCATCTTGGGAATGTCATTTAGCTACTGTTGAACATTCTATCTGATCGCATACCAACTGCATTCTTTTCTGATTGTCTTCGGGCGAGAATAAAGATTGATAGTCGTTCTTTGATATTACGATTTTACTTAACCTATCGGACTGTTAAAGTTTGGTTAAAAATGAACTTTGTGATAATTATCCTCACTTCGATTTATGGATTACTTGGTGGTTTAAGCCCCGGTCTTGGGAGGTCGGGAGATTTGCATGAAACATCGTCCCTTTCGTGCATGTGCTCCCCGGTGTACAGTCCACCAAGAAAACAAGGACAAAAAGACCTTTCCTTTATCAGATGAACCGTCTTGTACCTTCACGGTGCTAATGAGATGTCCTTTTTTTAACCTATCTTACTTGGGGGCCTTTCCAATAAAAAATGTAACTCAACCTCCAATCGGTTTGAGAATGTGGATTCTCGGGATTCATGTGGAAGAGAGGGAAACAAGGAGGAAGCACATTTTCTTTGTTTAGAAATCAAGACGATCAAGAAGGCAGTGGAAAGGTTTTAAAGGTTTAAAAACGCTTTAACGATTTAGCATATGATTTTAAAACGGATTCAGAAGAGTAACAAGATTTTACTGCCTTCGATCCCCTCCTAATAATAACTATGTTTTAGGGCGACAGCACCCATGGTTTTTTTTTTTATAAGTCCAATAATTTCTCAATATTTCAACTTCTGTACTGGGATTAACACGTACGCAGATGGTTCGAAGGTGGGCTGACGTTGCGAACGCGGATCGAAAGGCGGTGGAGACCCCGACCTCGAAAAACCATAAATTCGACCCGACGTCAAATATATTGCCCGGTTGAGTCTCGAATATAAAATAAAACGGTTGGAACGAGGAGTCGAAGGAGAAAAACGAGAAAAAGATTTCAGATAAACATTTTTTTTTTTTAACTTGCACTCTTAATAAAATCAAGAGTGCTTGTATGAAAAGGATCTAGATTTTTCTTCTTCTCTAAAACTCGAAAAAGATGAATATCCTTGAAAAACTACGGGACGAAAAAGAACTTTTACGACCTTTCTATTCCTCTCTTAATGACTTCCTTTTATTGGCATTTTGAAAAAGATATCGCCTAATTGACAGGAGTCTCCATCTTGATAATTTACAAGGTTCGTTAACGATTTATTTGTAAATCGTTTAAAACCCGTTGGGCGACTTATAGTGAAAGAAAAAAAACGTATTTACATATTATGACACTTGCATAACTGACATGGGCCGCCCTCCTCGTTATAAATTTTTAATTAAAAAAATTAAGTGGTTGAATTTTACGAAAGAGGAAGTGATTATGGTTTGTTTATTAAATGAATACGGCTAATTTACATTTTAAATCTTAATAAGAATAATTGGATTTGCGTATTTTATAATGTGGAAACTGGGAATTTCGAACGGCGAAATTGAGTGAACGTGAACGGAAGGAGAATTCGTTGTTCCCTTAATCAATATTGCCCTTTTACAGGAATTTATACATACCATATGATTATTTACTTGTGACAGTTCGTTTCTTGTATAAGAATACATCAGGGAAAGAAAGAAATAATAAACAGGAATATTATGAGACCGGGTTAGGCTTAATAAGCCTCATCAGTAGGGATGGGCGATATATCGGTGAGCGATATATATCGATATTTGTGCCGATATATCGGTCTTTCGATATATCGGAGGTTCCGATGTATCAAATGATATATCGGTTTTCTTCCGATATATATCGGATAAATTTTTTTCTTCCAAATACCTTGACCGTCCGTTTTACGTCAATTTGGGTCCAAAACACTACTTTATTTGAAAATAAATGTATATTTTGAACGTTAGTGCATAAATATACATGAACGCAAATTTTAATAGATAGTCGCAAGCGGCATTTTTGACCAAAAATCGCCTTTTTGAAGGGGATATGAGGGTTTTAAGTGGTTGCTTTGTAAATTTTTCGTTGTGAGCAACGGTTTTCGGTTTTTCCCTTCTATCTTGGAAACCGTCGCTCAAAACGAAAAAATGTTCTAAGTAAAAGTTGTAGCTACGGAAATTTACTACATAAAATATCTTATTGGTTTCTCCGTCAGAGCAATATTTTAGGAGATATGAAGGTTTTAAGTTTTCAGACAGGCTCTGTAGGATTATTAGTTTTAACCTCATAACTCCTTAAATATTGCTCTTACGCAAATAATGAAATATAAATTTTTGTAGGAAATCTTTGTACCTACAACTTTTACTTAGGACGTTTTTTCGTTTTGAGCGACGGTCTCCGAGATAGAAGGGAAAAACCGAAAACCGTTGTTAACAACGAAAAACTTGCAAAGCAACCAACTTAAATACTTCCATATCTCCTAAAGTATTGCTCTGACGGAAAAAATTAATAAAATATTTTATGTAGTAAAATTTAATACCTACAACTTTTACTTAAGACATTTTTTCGTTTTGAGCGACGGTTTCCGAGATAGAGGGGAAAACCGCTGTTAACAACGAAAAATTTGCGAAGCAACTCACTTAAAAACCATCATACCTCCACTTTTCACAGTTTTTGTCTAAGAAAAAACCGTTTGACTGGATTTTCTGGTGTTTTTTACGGTGTTCTGCTCAAGAATAACTGTTTATGGAATTTTTCACCCAAAAACACCTATTTTACTTGGATTATTTGTCAATAATAATGAAGGTCGGGGTTTTCCTTGGCTGGGCGGAACGCTGCCGCGTTGCTAAATATACTTCACTCCGATATATCGATATATCGATATATTTCTTCCGATATATCGGTTGACCGATATCGATATATTTTTTATATATCGCCCATCCCTACTCATCAGGTGAATTATTTTCTCTCTCACACTGCACGGCATTTGTCCAAGTCTGCGGGAAGGAAGGGGGAAAAACTCTTCCTTCAGCTGAGGTGCCCAACCTCCCAGTTTTCTTCACAACAGTACAACAACTCCTCTTAATCTACGCCCGCCAAGCAAAACCCGACCGAAATCGCAAAAAGTACGAAAAGTACCATACACTGGACGTCACGATTTGCGTTTTTCGGGTTTCTGGATCTCAGCACCCTGTTTACCGATCGACTTGAAATTTTATACAGGCCTTCTCTGTCGATATGAGTAAATTCTGAAAATTTCAAGTCGATCGGTTACAGGATGCTGAGATATTTGGCGTGTTCTTCTTTTCATCCTTTTCCCCCGTTTGCGCCTTCTCCCTCTTTGGCAAACTGCTTCGATATAGAGACGCAAAGAAAAAAAATGTGTAAAAATATTTATGCAGGTCAATTCTCTTGTATAGAAGTCAATTTAAAAACGCTTTAACATGCGTTGAAAGTTGTGTAAGGGGGGAGGGGCTAATCGAAATGGCCACTTTTCGTGGTTTCAGATCGTTAGCCTTCCCATTGAAATGTTCACTCAAAACACTTAGTTTCCGTGCACAATTTCTTTATTTTATTTTGAAAGTCTTCATGTTATTCTATATTCTTTATTTTTAAATTCTTAATTATTTGTATGTTTCAGGTATGTTGGAAACAATTTTTATGATGTTAAATAGTCCACAAAAAAAGGTAGGAAAAATTATAATAAAAATTGAATTATAAAAATCTCAGGAAGGGGCTAATTAACAAATTTACGTGAAGGCGCTTCAGCGGAAACGTTAATTAACGCGTAGACAAGAAATACCCACATGGACATTTCCTTTGACTCTGTTTTGCCTAAATGATTGTATTATTTTAATAAAACAAAGAGCTTTAATTAAAATATTACCTTGTCTTATTATCAGCTTATCTTAATTCAAAAGATGGCATTATTAGTCTAAACTTTTGCTGGTTAACGTCATTCGTGACTTCTAGCGCATTTTTTCCTGTGCTGTATTGGGTTGAGGTTTAATTCTGTGGTTAAAAGTGTCTATTTGTTTAAGAAATAATATATTCTTTAGTGGGTACAGTCTGTTCGCGAAGGCCTGGGAGAAACCGCTCCTGGACAAAAGATGGAGCCTGAGATTGCGAACCAGTCGCGGGAGGCATTATTAAAAAAGGGACGAAAAGAGTATTGTTCTCTCAGGTATCAGCCTCCTTGAATTTATCACTATCGCAGTTCTTAGTGGTATGCAAATATCGCTTCTCCTTTCCGAGTATTGTCCTACCCATTTTTCTTTTTGTATAAAATTCTTACTGAAAAATTTGTATTAAATTTTGGAGCCATCTAGCGCTTCAAAAATGATCAGATTTTAATTTTGAAAATTCATCTCTTCTTATTCTAAGAAAGCGAAATTCGCTAAATGGCCCTCTTCTTTTTTTCCTCCCGGAAATAGAAATGTTGCACCGAAAAACATAATTTAATTAAAAATTCTAACAATTGTCCTTACAAAACATATCTAGAAACTTAAGAAGTTTTAAATCACTTTTACGTGGGTTTTCCACTTCCATGAAGCAAAATTCGCTTTTCCAAAATGGTATGAAATTCCAAAATAAAAATCGGCTTATTTTGAATGCGGAAGAAGGGCTGCGAAATTCTACGTTAAATATTGATCAGGAATGATCACATAGCGAGTCCCTCTCTCACAGTCTAGTTAGCCTAATCAAGTAATTTATTGTTAATTATTAATTAGTTTGAGATTACTAAACGCTTGATTACTCATGCAGATATCTTAATTTCTAATGAAACAGTATTGTGCCGGTTAATGGGCACCTCGTAAAATCTTTAGTCGTTAACGCTCCGTTTAATTCATCTAGAAACATATTAAAGGGGGATAAACTTCAATAAATTGTGGCTTTATTTTCATTGTATCTCTTTGTTCTTGGTCTGTTTTGATCCTTTCATGGCGGCGCGGCGTTCTGTCGTTCAAATCATTTCGAGTTTTTGTCATCGTTTTAACTTTCTTAAAAAGTTATTGTAATACCCTCTACGTCGGGTTTTGGAGAAGGGCCCTCCAGACCCCGGTGGATCAAATCGATCTTTACCGATCTCAACTTTGTCTGTGGTTCCAAACGCAAAGGAGAGTGAATTACTCTCGTTTTTGTAAGAGGCTATTGCGATTTGCATGTTTACTGCATGAACGGTCTAATGGTTCGGCATTACTTATTCAGAAACTCTCCCCAAAACTACGGAGCCTCACGGTTAACCGAATTAGGCTTAAATTTGAAATTTAAATAAGTTCTAGGTCCTCGATGAAATTAAGTCCATTTGCAATTTCAATGGGAGATCGTATTTTGATAGTTTCTATTCAAAAAGGAAGGTTTTTCTAAGGGACCCCATGCGGAGGGAGGCTGGGCATTAAATAAAAGCCTTCCTGGGGTCCTTCGTCCATCAAGTTTTTAGGAACGACCGGGCAGGCTCCTGGAGTGAAAAGGTCCATGTGACAAACCCGTCTCATTAATATCACTCCGTGAAGTCCCCCCTGGACAGATGTTAGGGGGTGTGGTCGTGAAAAATTTTGAAAATTAAATAACTACTATCAAGATATTTGACACCCACTCGCTCTCAATTAGAAGTTATTGTCAAGCTACTCTAGGGAGTCCCACTAAGCAAGTTCCTCTCAGAAAGTCCTTTTTTCGAAACAATTCCGGACTTATCAAAACAAACGGAAGTTTCTCGTAAACATAGATGGTTCTTCTTTTCTTCCTATTTGTAAACGTAGGCCATGTTTCTTGAATAAATATTATCAGAAAGATTTTAAAAAATTTATCGGAATTTCATGTTTATTGTTTAAAGGTTCGCCACTTAATAAAATAGTTGCAAAAGGCGTAAATCAAGGGAAAATTGATGTAGGTGAATAAACGTTGCAATATAGAGTAGGCAATCATGGAGAGGCTTTGGAGGGGTCGTATTGACATTAGGGGAGGCCCGTGTCTGGTGATTTTTCACTCAGCGGGGTAGGAAAAGGTTGAACCTTACTTTTTTTTCTTTCTCTCGCTCTTTTATACCTCTCTTGGACCTCCTAGTTTAAAAACGGAGAAAAAATTTATTTTTTTATTTTTTCTTTCCTGTCATTTTCAAAATGTTAATCTTGTTGGGACAATCCGATTAAAAAACAAGGAGAGTCGGAATTAAAAGTTGGGAGGGCTTGGGAATTTAAATTAGCATCTCATTACAGACCAGTTGGGACCCTAAAAAGGCTGGATTAAGTTTTCAGAAATTTAAAAAATAATAAAAAGGTCGCTAATTTTAGCTAAAATTAGCCTTTAGGTAGCATTTTAGCGCTTTAATTTCATTATTTTCGTTTGAATTGATAAATTCAAGTGATTGCTGGTCCTGGTTTCAATTGAATCAGAAGGAAAGTATTATGGAAAACGCAGCTTTATTGGCAGCCGCTCAATTGCACCAGAACCTACATCAACTGCACCGCCGATCAACTGCTCTGCTATGAAGAACTTTGGTCCCTTACTTTGGCAAATAAATTTGAGAACATTAGACATTAAAGAATTACGTCGACATCCCATGTGTCCAGCCTCTGGAGGCTAATCAAGAGCCTGGGGCTTGACGGGGAGCTCTGATCTGGAATCAAGGGCGCACAATTAGGGGTCGGAGTGTACAAGGTCCTAGTTACCTAATCTATCTAGACATCCCATAGACATCTAAAAACTAGCCACTGACTCTTTTGAGTCGATTTAAGTCGAGCTTCGGTATCTTCTTAGCGATGCTTAGGATAAATGAAATGTCGAATGCTGGTACTCTAGTATGCCAGTCGAATGCTGGTACTGTAGTATGCCAGTGGATTGCTGGTACTCTAGTATGCCAGTGGAATGCTGGTACTCTAGTATGCCAGTGGAATGCTGGTACTCTACTATACATACTCACGCTGGTGCATTCGACTGGCATACTAGAGTACCTCGAAAAATGATCCCCAGTACTTTTTATTCTTCGGTCTCGTAAGGACTTCTAAAAACTTGAGGGAAAGTTAAAAGATTTAAATCGACAGAATTAAGAAGTGTCATGTGTGAAAACTGACTACCTGAGAGGATATCGGATATTTGGCCTTTTAGTCTAGACACGGCGGTTGTAAACGTTCAGATTAAATACGTGCTGTATTTAATTAAATTTACTGAAAGCCCTACGTTCACCGAATAAACGAAAGGCGAAGCTGTGTTTGACATGTCAACATTATGTCGAACATTTAACTTGCGGAACCCATGTAAAAGTTGATTCTTCTATATCATTTTAAAAAGCAATATCAAGTCTGAAAATATTAAACAGTGGTCCTAAGCAAACAGAAATGGTTGAGCATTATGAGGTTGTTCAACTCTGCCTTTCCCCACTGGCTAATAAATAGTTTCTCCTTAACGTGATTCTCGTTCATATATCGTTGGGAAACCCAATTAGCTTAGCATAAAAATGTTTCAACAAAAAACAAAGTTTATTTTAAACAATTTTTCCCACTAGTGACAAATGGTTTTTTTTTCACCCCTAAGTTGGGGATTCTCTATCACAAGGGACTGGACCTATCTCAACATAATCTCGATCCCTTTTTCACCGAGATAGTTTAGTGGCCATGGCGTGAGCGTCCCTTCTCGACACATGAGAGGCCGTTTGTTAAGATGGGAAGATAAACCCAGCACGACTTTCTTGCTACTTTACCTGAACTGGTCCTCTAAAAAAAGAAAGAAAGAAAAAGCTAAATATTATTTTCTTCCATTATCGACTTTAAGTACTCATTCTTTCCATGTTCTGGCCGTTTTTTTAGAAACTGAATTTTCCGCATTATCCTAGTGAATTCCGCCCTCGTCTTGCGAGTGGCCCGCGCCCTGAATAAATGAAAGATTCCATGGGAATAATAATGTTTGGATGAAAATCACGTTTTTGGGAAATCTTGGCTTCGTCCTAAGTCTGTTTTACTCACGTATTTGAACCCTCTCTTTCTCTTCTCGTCTCTTGAACGCTGGCGTTTTTCCAATAAAAAGGAGCTATCAAAAACTCCCTCCTCGCAAAAATCTTCTTCACATCAGTCGGAAAAAGTTATGATATCAACTTCCCCGCCGTCGATGAGCGATGAGGTATGATGTACAGAAAAAAAGAGAAGAAGCGACCGTGCTACCGTTTTCAAAGCTACCCTTGGCGGTGTCGCGAAATGTTTGTTTCTTTAAAGAAATTGTTTCACTTATGTGATGACTGTAAAAGTTAAATTAATCTAATATTAAAGTGCATATTTACGCGAGTTCTGGGGTGATCAATCGTGAATGGCGGCAAATTCAATTATAATACTATTTAAAAAGGGGAGATTCAGCAAAAACATTTGTTTTAGTTTTCAAAAGATCTCCAAACTACCTGGAAGTGTCAAACCCTATTTTTCCCCTCTCATCTTCGGACTATCCTAGTTCCATCTACTATTCCAGGTACAAGAGATCCTTACGGAGAACGTGGACTCACGTACGTCTACGGATTATTACAGGCCACCACCTGGGCTTTGCCTTATTAATGTGAGCAAACTACATTTTTTTTCTCTTCTTCTTTTCCCCTCTCCGGCTTCTCTGCCGGTTAATCCGGGAAGGAATTCCTACTAGTCACGTCCTGTTAAAAAGAATTTCGTTTATAAATTGTTTTCCTAAACTTTTTAAATGTTCATCCATGGATATTAGATGATTTAATTGACAGAATTAGTAATGAAGTATCTACTGCTGAGCGGGACATGAGTCTAGATTCTAGAGTCTTCGGCGCCGTCCGTACGTAGGCACTTGTCCGATCCAAAATTGACATCCTGGACCCGTATTGTAGCCACCAGAGTTAATTTTTTTTGTTCAGTAAACATCAAAGGTGTCGAGGAGACATCATTAGATCTAGAGTCCAAGTCAAACATGCTTAGTTAAAGGTGAGAAGAGAAGAGCAAACAGTGAAGGTTTGTTCCTTGGGTGTATCGTGGGGGAACCTGTTTTGAATAAGGCCAAAGAGGGGACTTGAGAAGTCGGTCTTGGTGTGGTATGGAGCGCTTCGGCGGGAAGGGAGGGTTTTATGCGCCTCCGGCTCTAAGTCGTGAAGTCTGCCCAGAACCGTGGACTCGTTAAAATAATGAGGTGTTTCATCGCGCTCCCCCTCCCTTCCGCATCCTTTAGAGAGACTTCGGTATGAGCTAATTGCTCAAGTCGTTTTTCCGCCGGGTACTCTCCGATTTTTTAAGGAGCCGATCACGAGACATTTAAAAACACGTAGCTACCACTTCCCAACTACAAAGGTCATTATTGTTCATACCAATCGTAATTACTAATGAGTCGGCGTAAAAATGTCAGAATTTGACTACATTTTGGATGTGACCTTGACATCCTTGAAATTATAGTTCAAGTTGCTGTTGAAAAAAGGGGAAGTATGTATTTCACTTTTCCTTTTCTTGGCCGGAGAAAAATTCAATAATTTTAAAAGGAGCATAGATGCCAAGAAACCGAGGAAAACGGCTGAAAATTTTTTTAAAATGGTTATTTTTGGTCTAGAAGCTGATTAAAACTCCTGAAAACCTGCTGAGAAGAAAGTTTTACATAACATTTGCCCTCAATAATTACTTAGGTGTGAAATGTATTAATCAGTGATTAGTGATTACTGATAATGTACTAATCAGTGATTAGTAATTACTAGCTATGTTATCGATCACTCTAAAATTCCTGGATTCCCCGAAAAGATGCTTGTTTTTGAAGTTAGTAAATAATAAATTTTGTAACGTTTGTATTAACGGTTCATGTTAATTTCGGACAAATCAAATGGTTTTTAATCCGCTTACGTCCCTGTATAAACTCTCGTAAGTGGTCTCGGGGTGGGAGGCTTAATGAATCAAATTAATCGACGTTATTAGTTCTGAGTAACAAACAGAGCCCCCTTGCACGTCCCTTTTAATTAATTATCGGGCTTTTGTGTAAATTTTCAACCGAACTCTTTCCAGAATTATTGAATATTTTAAAACAACCGGTCTGAAGGGATCGGTTGGCTTATAAATTTTCGATAGGCCCGCCCACACGGGTTCCACCCCCCAGGCGATGGTCCCATTTGCTGGAGGTTTTTCGTTTGTCAACCCTTTCAATTTTCCTTGGCTGAATGGCTCTGTCTCGTATTTTCACCACGGAATCCGGGGTTTGATCTGTCGAGGGAATTTGTTTGGCAGTAAAATTTTCAAATTAATATTTCTTCTACATAATTCGTGAGGGCCACTGCTTTGAGTTGGCAAGGCGCCACGGCAATATGGCGACAGCCCCACTCGGGCCCGGATCCCCTTCTCCTTTGAAAGCCTGTAGTGACATTGGTTACTGCTATTCTTGCTGTACTGGTTACTTTATAGATCTAATTCTTCAACTTAATTATAATAAAAATAAAACATTTAAAAAATCAGATAAAAAAGGCGTTTGTCTCTGAAAACTGAAAAATTTTTACAAACTCAATTTATAGGTTTCTAGTTGTCGAAAATTGAGGAACACTCTAAGTTTTCGGATAGAAATCGTCTTTTACCTTTAGCCCTGACGGGGACAAAAATCGATCTTTCATCCATTTATTCTCATTTATCAGATCGAGACTACATTGAGAATCCTTGTTTCCTTTAATTAAACTAATTAAAAATTAATTAAAATTAATCATTTAATGTAGAGGATGTAGCATAATTATGACGGTTAGCTTGTAAGAATCATGTTATTGTTTTATAATAGTGTGCACTTTTTCTCTTTATTTTAAAACTGTGGTTAGCCGCAGGATTTTTGTACGATCGAATTTCAAGCTCGAATGACGAACTATGGTGGTTTTAATTTTTTTTTTCTTTGGAACACAATCCCTTTAAGAGAAATCGAAGACCTTTTTTTTTTTTTTTAAGGCAAGTGAAACTTGACTAGAGGCTCCTTGTGGTTTGACATGAGGACGATTAACCTGTCAGCTCAGGTAAAACGACGTTTTACACCGGGGAGGAACTTAAAACCTTTGACGCGTATATAGGAGTTCCCTTTTTTCTTTTTTACCTCTGACTTTTCAATAGGATTTCATATTTTCATTACGCTTCCGTGAGAATTTACTGAAGGATCTTCAACTCGTATATAATAAATTAATAAATAATAATAAACCGTGGGAATGATCTATTCCCGCAGAGCTATGTTGATTGAAAAAAGAAAAAAAGGGAGAAAGAAAGAAAAAAAAATTTACTAAGGAGATAGCCGCCTCTCTCTGGAAGACACTTCCCCAAAAACCCCACAAGGAGAAACAACAACTTCTTCAAGGAAGTTAAAAAACCTTAATAATTAAAGTTGCTTTGTTTATCTGTGCTACTTCTACTTCAGTGAATTTTTCCCTGTGAAATTCTATTATTCTGATTTCCATTTTCCGAAATTATTATTTTTCTATCCGACGTCTATTGTGTGAAAAAAAATCTAAGAAGTTATATTTTCTCTCCTACTTCCAATAAAAAGCGTTATGAGTAAGATACAATAATTTCAACGGAGGGATATTTTAAAATTATTTTGATTTAACATTGGATTGTTCAGAAAACAATAGGGACGTTAAAAAGATAGTTTAGTACTTGAAGAGAACGCCGACTTATCTCGTTCAGTTCATCTCGTACTCCTTTCCACGCTCTTTATCGGATATTTATTATGTATTTAAAACATCGCAATAGGTAGATTTCGAAAAAATAATAAAAAACCAAGGTTTATAGAAGACCTACAAACCTTGGTTTTAAATTTAATCTCAATTGGAAGGGATAAACTTGGTTTTTTTTTGTAGAAGACCTACAAACCTTGCCTAAAACATATTTTCCCTTATAAATCAAACAAAATTACAAAAGACAACCTATAAAATTAAAAAGAAAGAAAAATATTCTTCTTGGTCCCTTCAGCAAGCAGGGGTCGTTTCACGGTATTACGTGACGGAATGGCTTTTATTAACTTCTTTTCATGTATTTCTCGTTTTAGTATTGTGGATTTTTGACATTAATTAAATAGAGAGACAAACATAGGACCTCAAAAAGTCAGAGAATTTAAAGGTTCTGAAAAAGGCGTGGTTTTCCTTCAATTATTGGCTTTAATTTATTGCGGCCTATTATCGGCTCGGTAAGAAAAAGAAAAGTACTAGTCTGGAGCCCGCCCGATGGGAACTTTCTTAAAGAGAAGGAACAATACAGGAGCTGGAAGTATAAAGTGCAATGGAGGGAAGAATAAATTCAAGTATTTCGAATTTTTTTGTTTTTTAATTTTCTAGGAATGCTCATGCTCGAGCTTTCTTCTGTTGATTAGCTGCGCGTCTTTTGTTGTTTTTTTTAAACACTCATAAAAAAAATGCGAATTTGGGACTTACGGAAATCCGAAAAGAAGCGATTCTTGGATTAAGAAAAACAAGGGCGTACCGTGATTGCGCATTTTTTTACCTGCTCCAACATTTCAATCACCGTGATTGCGCACAGGTTTTTCCCCATGCGCAAACACGGTGATTGGAAGGGACGTGACTTATATTGAAGGGATTAAAAACCCTAGTTCCATGCGTAATCCCGTGCAGCCAAAAACAACTGGTCAGGAAATTCCATACTGAAAAATTGGCCACCCTGTTTGAGATCAAAATATCCACGTATCATCTAAAAGTCCATATTTTTCTGTTGGCAACAGTGGCAACACTTCCCTTTTCGGGGACATTTTATGGCCGCATTTTCACCCAAGGTCACCTTCATCCCCCTTCCCTTATAAATTCTATTTAATACTTAAATACTTAAAAATTTTTATTAAACAATATGCATTTTAAATTAAATATTTGCTGTTTTTAATTAAATTAAGATCCCTTGTAATTACATTCTTGGGGAAAATAACAAAATGTCTAAACAAAGATTCGAACCGTCTCCAACAAGGACTATAACATTTATTATCGGTCACATCTCAGAAACCGGTCTTGGCTCGATTAGCATACGAAAAAACAACTCGGTCCTTGTTACTCATATATCTCTGTCCTATTTTTTAAGGCTCTCCCTTCTTTTTTATCCTTTTCCAAAGTCGTTTTTGTTTGATTAATCATCCTACCCGCCTCCGTCGTGTCCATAAAATTATCTTCTTACAACACGAGGCTCCTGTTTAAATATTTACGACGGTGAAAAGGTCGTAGAAGATATTTTGTTGATCAACCGAGAAGGCCCTCAAATTTGACACGAGAAATAAAACTTGGGGACGTCGTGTAAAAAGAGCCAGCCAGTATTTACAGCCTTGATAAATTTATCCCTCCTTAATTTATAGTAGCCAAATATATTTTTAAAAAGAAAACTTTTAAGCGATTTCTTTGAAAAGTTTGAAGTCCCATCACTCAACCACAAGTTTTGAATCTCCCCCGGCCTAACGAAGTTTTTGCCGCATCATTAGTGAGAACGTTATTTGAGTGGTTCGAGACTCATCTGCCTCGAAGGCAGAAAAATTAACTTTCACACGGTTCGTTGAAAAATAATTGTACCTACTACCTACAGCAATTTTGATTTGTCCAAGAAAAAAATGTGAATGTATAATAAGGAATGAAAGGTGATTTACATTTTTTTCGATGAAGGAGCTCTTTTTTCTTGAACAAAGCTACTTGGATCCTTTTGATGTGAAGAGTTTGATCAAAAGATCTCCATTATCTAGGCCAAAAAAGGTGCTTTAACCATTGTGTTTCACTCGTGTTTGAATGTCTCTTATGGCGTAGCTTACATGCTAATCACAAAACATGGTATGAAAAAAGGCACTCATAGAGTTCGAAGTGTTCGTTATTTAAGATCGATGTTTGAGGAATTAAGGCTTTCGTGGACGATAAGGATTAGAGGTAGGTAATTAAAAAATGTCATTCGGGAAATTGATGAGTAGGTATTACTTAACTATGTTGAATACTTTTTGCAACCGGGCGGACTTCATAATCTGTTAGTTGCAGACCCTTTTATTGTGTTTAAAAAAACAATAAAGATGATTAATTAGAGAACCACGAGGCTTTTCAACTACTCAGGTTATATCACCCTCGCGTCAGTGGTGTTTTCCGTCGGAAAAGTTCATTTAGGTACATTGGGTTCAATTTGGGGACCGCCCGCTTTGAACCCTGGACCCCATTGATGAACGCCGTATCGCAATGTTTGGGATTAACGCCTTAACACGCGCGGCCACCGCGACGCCCGGTACTTGTAACTTATATCCATAAAAAATAAATTTGTAGTTATAAAAAAACCTGTGACTAGCTGAGGAACGGGGTATATTTTGTGTATTTAACGCGGAATTCGAATTCGGCCTTAAAAAGTCAACAATAAAAATAAAATCCAAGATATTGACGTTTGCTGGGGGGAAGACCCTGCTTTTTGTGAAAAATTAATGAATAGCGGGTGGCCAAGGAAGGAATTGGTTACACAATGTGTATTTGTAATTTAGACATTTTTTGAATTTTGTTTGCTGTTCTTATCTTCATATGCCAACCATCCATCGCCGGAAAAACGGATGCAAATGAAATTTGACTTTTTGGGCTTTTAGAAAGGCTCATCACAATCGGCTTAACATTGCTTCTACCTTCTTTGAATTATGCACATTAATATTAGACTTGTTGGTTGAGTTTAGATGAATTGGTTGAGTTTAGTTTTTTTAAGGAACGCTTCCCATCCAATTTTTGTATTTGAAGTTACAGATGATCTATTTGAAAATACAACAATTGGTTTATAGGGTGAAATGAGTCAGTGGAAGGTCTGTAGACGTCACGCCCACTGAATAAAAGGCCAACTCAAATATTTGCTTCATTACTTTCTATTTGTTCACGAAACAAAGTTAGGGTGGTAATACTGGGAATACTAAAAAAGGCGATTAAACGCTCTTCAGACAGTCGAGGACCAGCCGTG
Source organism: Orius insidiosus (assembly GCA_014119065.1). NCBI lineage: Eukaryota > Metazoa > Arthropoda > Insecta > Hemiptera > Anthocoridae > Orius > Orius insidiosus. The sequence continues at coordinate 12,082 of JACGAQ010000906.1, read as the reverse complement.
AATAGCATCCGGGCAAATTTAATCACTAAAAATATAAAAAAAGAAGGGGAGGTCGACATAAAAAGACATCTATTGTCCTTTCATAACACAACACCTTCCCCTTTTTCATTCACTCTTTCCCAATCCTCCCCGACACCTTTTCTTTTGTTCGCTCTTTTTTCTCCACTAGTTATCAAGAAGCCGACTGATATCTAAATTGCATATGACGTTTTGCAGCTTTTTTGTAATGGAAAGGAAGTCCATTGATATGAGAGTCTAGGGTTTTTTTCTTTTTCGTAGACGTTGTTTATTAAAAACTGTTTGGAGGGTGTTACAATAATTTTTCTTTGAGAAAGTTAAAGGTTAACTTTTGTTTTAAATTCGTGGAAGAACCGACCTGTTGTCGGTCGAATTAATGTAAATACGCTGGATTGAATCCGGGCAGCTTGTAATTTAGAAGAGAAAAACAAACTAGTCCGTAACAAGATATCCTCCGGGGCCTCCAGGTTAACCTGCGCGCGGTAATACAAGTTTCACGAAACTTAATCTTATTCTCCCCCTTCGAGTCCAATTTAAAAGGCGGACAGGCTTATAATTTGTGATAGCCGTGTGGTCGACCAGTCATCACCGGAGTCAGTCACGACTCAAAAACAAACTGTTTACTCAATCTGTTTCAAGGAACGAATTTTTCAACAACAAAAATCATATATCTTGAACGTCCGAATCGTCTTTAAATCACACGAGTTTCGTTCCTTAGTGTAAACACCGCTTCTAACTTGGGAAAAACCACTTCAATCGACCATATAACATCAGTTACTTTACTGTGGGGAATCATGTTGGCAGACTTTAAGCAAATGACACATTACAGTATATGATTGAAAATTGAAAAAAATTTTCTTCTTGATCCTTGCATTAAAGTGCATTATCAAGTGTATTCCATATCGCTTGTTTTATAAACAATGATAAATTAAAATAAAAACTAACCACTAGACTTTTTTCCGTACGAAAAAAAAGGGAGATTATAATTCAATTGGCCTAATAAAAAAGGGGAAATTACATCTCCGAGGGATACCATTAAAGCACCTTGATTTCCCTTCGCAATATCGCGACTTCAAAGAGTTCAGGATAATGAATTTCTCCTTCCCCTGTCCGTCATGAGCTCGTTACACGAGTGAACTTTTCGAGAGGGAGAAAAAATAAATAAAGTTGATCTCTTCATCTTTCGGCGGTGCTAGAACAAACGGGTCGGAAAGGGTTTTTCCTCTATGTTGACTCAGTGGCCGCTGAGTGAGATTTAATTGCTGGACACTTGGAAACATTCCTAATGACCGAGGGAGTGAGCTAATTACGACAGCATTTCTCATGAACATCCTAAATTTCTCCCGTATATGATTTAAAGATTTTGTTACGTTATTTTTCATTTGCATAATACCCTTTCATGATTTAATTTTTCTCATACCAGTTAGGAGGCCTACCTAAAGTCCTTTACTTTGTCACGTTGCGGGCGGGCAACCCGGCAAAAATTACGCCCAAAACAGAGAAAAGGTGGCATTTAAGAAATAAATTATACAAAAGCGCATGAAAAGCGGCTGTGAAGTTCCCTTCATTGGGTGAAAATTTTGGCAAAAATCAGGTAAAATTGTTGTGTTTTTTTTTTTTTAGGGTAATAGACAAGTGAAAGCAATCACAAGGGCTGTTTCAAACGACGAAATACCGGTGGTTTCTAGTCTAGGATGATTTCTAGGAAAAAAACAATATATAACTATTAATAGAGGTTGTTTCTCGAAGTCGTCAGCGACATAGGTGTCCGAAAACTGTGTTTTACACAAAAAAATGAAACCATAAGAACATAGAAAATAGCGCTTCTGTTTTCTACGTGAAAGAAAAAAAAATCTACGTGAAAGTTTTTTTTTAATCCTTAATATGCTTTAAGTCGATGTTATAACGAGAAGAGGAAAAAAAAATCCAAGGATCGTTCCGTTTGTTCTTTTCTTTCTCCGGTGCGGTACCTTTCTCGCGTTTCTCGTCTGGAGTTCCGCCGGTTTCCTTTTGACTGACAGCCTGCCCCGCGGAATCCTTTGTCGATCATTTTTCGGCCTCCTATTTTCAATTTGCCGGATACGACCAGTTTTTTTTTATATTCTTTATAGAAGATACGCCGGCGAATGAGGTCATTTTCACGTTTCACGCCCGTGTATGTGACAACCGTCTTTGTTACCTAATCGTGGAAAACTCGATACGAAATGTTTCCTCTCTTTACAACAGACCTCCCCAAAATAAGAACGCGGTATACCTTCTTATTTTCCTTTAAACGCCTTTTACTTCGTTAATTCTCATAATGTAATTGACAGTTAACACCACTGTGATATACTAAAGTAATAGATAGGTGCCCTCCCCCGGTTTTATTTATTTATTTATTTATTTTTTTTTTTTAGTGTTTCTTTACTATCTAATATTGAGCGAAGATTTCTAAGAAATCTAATTTTAAAGCAACTAAAAGTGTCCATCGCTTCAAAATACCTATGACCGTCCGTTTTACGTCAATTTGGGTCAAAAAAACTACTGGTATTTTTTCTTTTTGGTTGGTGTTTATAACACCAAAAAAAAACACTACTTTATTTTGAATATAAATGAATTTTGAACGTTAGTGCATAAATTATGTTAATAGATAGTCGCATGCGTCATTTTTGACCAAAAATCGCCTTTTTTAAGGCATTTTTCACAGTTTTGTCTAAGATACAACCGTTTAACTCCATTTTCTGGTATTTTTAACGGTGTTCTGGTCAAGAATAACTGTTTATGGAATTTTTCATCTAAAAACACCGATTTCACCGGATTTTTGATATTTTCACCAAGGCTCCAGAGAACTTCTACTTTTTCTAGTTTTATGGGCGAAAATTGTCGAGTTATTAGCGTATATTTCAGGTATCTTTACATTTGTATATTATATGGCATATTTCGTCAATTTGTTGCGTATTTAAGTCCAATAATAATGAAGGTCGGGGTTTTTCTTGGCTGGGCGGAACGCTGCGGCGTTGCTAAATAATACTCTCCTCCGATATATCGATATATTTCTTCCGATATATTTTTATACATCGCCCATCCCTAGTTGTAATCGCTTCAAGGCGAGAGACGGGGTTTCCGTGGTTTCAAGTTATTCGCGAAACTACCTCTACTCATATTAAGTTTCGCCTAACTTCTAACCCCTTTCACAAGTCACTCAGTGGTTTCTATGAAGCCCATCTTGGGGTAAAAGATAATTTTACATTATTAAAGAGACAAAATTCCCCTCTTTTTTCTGTGTGCATAAAACATTAGAGAAAAAATAACTTCTTTGAAGAAGTTAAAATGTCTTTCTTGGATACTGCTAAAATTTCATGAGCTCCCAACGTAATAAATCATTTAAAAATTAATCAAATAATCATAAAATGAATGGGAAAAAAGGTATTTGTTTATGATAAACGTTCTTCAAATTTGCCTCGTTGAAAATTGATAAAAGAAACCACGTATTAAAAGGATTGATTTACGATTAATTTCAACGATTTTCGGACCGGTTCATTTTTTATTTATTAATCGTGAAGGAGGAGCGTTGAAACTTTTACATATGTATGAGAGAGGGATCTGAAGAATAAATATTAAACTCGATTGGATCGGATCTAATCAAGAAGGCCGTGAACCAATCCCAGTGGATAACTAGATGTCTCGGGGAGGGAGGGCGAAACGTTTTATTATTTAAGATATTTATTACTTTTCTGTGGACTTAAGGTCCGAAGGTTAAATCTTAGTTGCCTCCTTGATTTATTTTACGCTTACGTTTTAATTTTAATCATTTTAGAATAAACGATATCTGTGTTTTTACTTCAAGCGGACTCATGGACAACCCACTGACGTCATAACGTACCCTATAACGAGGAAATTCTTGGATAAAACTAACATTTTAAGAGCAAAGTTTAACTTAAAAGAGAACCTTGAAAAAACCATCGCCTTTTTTCCTTCCATAATTGGGGGAAAAAAAGTTTTTTTTTCAACTCGTTTTAGGTATTTTTTTAAGCCGATAAAAAAATCTATATTAAAAATATAAAATAATTTAGTTTGAAATTACTCTACTTTAAGGAAGTTACTTTCCTCGTTCTTTTTCCTCTATTTTTTGACCAAGCCATAACGATTAGCTATTTCTAAAGTATAATAATTGCATAGGTATAAAATTTATAAATTATGTTTATTCAATCTTTCTTGGTGGAAGTTGGAACTGATGGAAGGAAGAAAAGCAAAACTCTTTTCTTAACTCCAACTTTGAATGTTTTTTATTAATGGAAGGAGGGAGGGTTTTTTTAACTCTCTTAATTTAGATACCTGCTTATTCGAAATAACAATACGTTTTACGATGCACAAAAGGCTGATACGTTGTTGGAAGCCAAATTTTTTCATCTTGAATCGTAAAATATTTTATCTTTTTTTTTCGACTCCCCAAGTTTGCCTTGTATTTTACTCATTATAATTTACGATTGTGTGTTTTAATTTTTTTAATTTTTATTTTTTAGGGTTACCCGCAGAGCTTTACTACGTTAGAAATGGCGTTCTCAACGAATACGCTTTGAATTTCGTCGTTCCAGTTCCGGCGACATTAAACGAGCTAACTTTCACGTGGAGAAGCAACGCTGGAAAGCCGGTAAATTTCTTTCTCCCTAATATAAAGGAAGTGGATAAAAAAAAAAAGTCTATAAAAATAAAGTGTGTTTATAAGAAATTTTTAGGTGCTTCCTTAATAGGTGAGGAAGTTATCGATTTTCAATTTGTGATGTAAAAAAGTCTTCCCTCGAGGCGGAGATTGCTTTCGAGTGGAAATTGAATTCTTGACCCATCTTAAAGACACCTGAGATGATAAAAGTTTTAGAAATCCAGATTTAAAGAAAAAAAAAACTAAATCAGTCTTCAGCCCTCAAAAGTTGCTAACTTTTCTCTTCTTATTAGTATTGGACTCTGGGGGTGATTTTCAGCTAAAGAAAAGAATCGAATAAAAAATAAATAAAAAAATAAATCGAGGAAAACGGTTATAAATCCATTTGAATTAGTGGAAACCCTATAATACATATTTTTAAAAAATATGATTTCCGGCCAAATAACCGTAACCGATTTTGATACAAAAAGTTGATGATTTGATTGAAGCTGTAAAAAATAATTTAAATTGTACCCAGATAATAAAGTCGAGCTACATAAATTACCTACATAATTTTTAAAATAAGCGATGCTTAAAAATTATGGATGCTCTGTTTACTCCGAAGGCAACGTACCGGCAATCGAACGCCCGTACTATTTATTCCTCGTCAATATTTTCATCATCAGCCGATAAAATATCCAGAGCTATACTGATTTTTACGACCTCCCCTCGTAAATCTTTTAACTTTCCAATAAAAATCACAAGACAATGATGCGGATCGACTCGTTTTATGCGTCGTTAAATCCCCGAGAACTCGAAAGCCTTTTAATTGGGTGTGATTTTCAGGTTTATTATTTTTTTTTCCAAATCAGAGATCGGGTTTAATCCAATTTTTGTAACAAAAGTGCATACTTAAAAACGGTTTATTGAATAAAAGAAACCACTTAAAAAATAAAATTCTCTTCAGACAGGTTTGTATTAGAGTTTAATCTCGTTTTTAAATGCATATGTACACAAGAATTATATACATAATGTGTAATATTTGTAGTCTGATAAAAAAAAAGTAAGGGGAAAAAATACATCTGTCAAAAGCTACTGTCAGATTTCTACTTTTTGTTATCTTATCCCCATTTATTTGAAGACCAAAACAGATTCCGTGAAGGTTGATAAGATACGGAAAAACTCCGTCTGTTCCTGATGACTTCATAAAAGCGTTGAACAAAAAAAGGGTCTTAATCGCCTTTCCAGCTCATGTCGGAGGGATTTAAATTAGGAGAGGAACAAGAAAAAAAAGCGTGATTAAAAAGGCGAGAGAAATTTCCTCGGGCTCTATCCAACTGCGCCGAAAAAAGGCCAACTGCGCCGGGACTCCAAGGGTACCCCTAATCCGCTGTCATTACCGATACCAACTGCGCCGCATACCAACTGCGCCGAAATTATTTATTTTGGGGAAAACGAAACATAAGCACCTTTCACCCGGCCTTAAGATTAAAAATGGAAAAAAAAATGACTGTACCTAAGGAATCTAGGAACGAGGTAGCGTAGGATGCACTCGTTGGATACCACTAGGGGGTTAATTTTTTTCCTCTCGCGAGGATGAGCTCGTTAGATACCTCTGGGGGTTAATTTTTTTCCTCTCGCGAGGATGTGCTCGTAAGATACCTCTAGGGGGTTAATTTTTTTCCTCTCGCGAGGATGCGCTCGTTAGATACCTCTAAAGTGTTTTTCTTCCTCTCGCGAGGTTGCGCTCGTTAGATACCTGGCTGACTACCGACTGCGACGAAGTGACTACCTGGATTGAAAAATTATTGCCAACTGCGCCGGGAGTCCTATCAGATAATCTCTTGGGCTCAAGCCTATGACCAACTGCGCCGAACAAAATAAATAAACAATAGAGGTATCTAACGAGCGCAACCTCGCGAGAGGAAAAAAGTTAACCCCCTAGAGGTATCTTACGAGCGCATCCTCGCGAGAGGAAAAAAATTAACCCCCTAGTGGTATCCAACGAGCGCATCCGACGCTACCTCTTTCCTAGATTCCTTAGGTACAGTCATTTTTTTTCCATTTTTAATCATTAAGGCCGGGTGAAACGTGCTATGTTTCGTTTTCCCCATAATAAATAATTTCGGCGCAGTTGGTATGCGGCGCAGTTGGTATCAGTAATGATAGCGGATTAGGGGTACCCTTGGAGTCCCGGCAGTTGGCCTTTTTTCGGCGCAGTTGGATAAATCCCAGATACCTCTATTGTTATTAATTTTGTTCGGCGCAGTTGGTCATAGGCTTAGAGCCCAAGAGATTATCTGATAGGACTCCCGGCGCAGTTGGCAATAATTTTTCAATCCAGGTAGTCACTTCGGCGCAGTCGGTAGTCAGCCATTTCCTCGATTTCATGAGCTTTAATCTGGGGATCTGCGTACCTAACTCGTTTATCGTTCCACTCCTCTAACTGGTCTCGAAAAATATATTAAAGTAAAGAATCGTCAGGTGTTTTCGTTTGGGAAAACCCTTTAGATTTGTTTTCCCCCAAAGAAATACCTTCTTACTGTATTTTCATGTGTTCTTCTCGACGTTTCTGTTGGGAAATAAAAACCGTTTGGTCATTTTCTCAGTTCCCCACAGATTGATGACTCAATGAGTATCCAAAAAAACACCTTTTCACCTGATTTTCATGAGTTTTACTCTGTATTTTCCATGGTGAAAGACCGTTTTTGTCCAAAAAATATCTCTGAACCTCTAGAACTAGTCCTCCAGTTAACCGCATGAGGACTTCAACGACATTCTCGATGAAAAATCAATCTTGTCATCCTTTTCATTAATTCATAGCCTTTTTCCCTTTTATACGAGCTCCTTGTCCTCAGGTTTTATTTTTCGAAACGTCGGACAAAAAGCAAATGAAGGTGAGCATGCATATTGTCGAGTGTTTGTCGGATAGAGGGTTATTTTCTTTTCCATTTCGAGGCCCCTGATGAACGTGCGCTATTTTAAATTTTGTTTGTTCAAAACTCCCCGGATCCCTCTTCCCTCCAGATCCAGACCTTTGTTACATCTCACCTATAAGTCTTAAAAAACTCGAGTTTTCGGGACGAAATAAATTTCCATTTTTAAAACACACTTAACTTACAACGTTGTGTCGTTCGCAATCTATGACGCGTATAAAAAAAATGTTAACAATACTCTTTATAGTAACAAACTTTTTTTTTTTTACTAGTAATCCATTACAAGAGATTTATTCCATTTTGTTTTGTTAATAGCTTCCGTATTCGATCATGGTGGATTCGTCGGACCACCATGCCATGGGACCGGCGAAGCTGAATATTTCGCTGCACGGTAACGTACCGACGTCCAACCAGACTTTCGCAATTGAGCTCCCGTGTTCAGGAGTAACAGCTGCTGAAGTCGACGTCGTCATCACCGTCAACGTCACTCTCAATCGACTCAACGTAACGCACCTCAGTTTAAAAAGAAGGAAAATCTGCCTCAGAGGTAGTCCATCACCTCATATCACAAGTACCTAATTTTACTTATTTTTTATTTATATAAACCTGTAACTTAGAACCAATACTACTGCTATTAGTATAGGTACACTCGATTTTATTGTATTGTTCCTTTATCGCATCTATTTTAGATTTTGCACATTATTTTACATACATATTATATTTATAATTAAATTTTTGAAGCCGAAGAAAACCACTTGTGGTTAAATAAAGTTTTGGCACTTTTTGATAGGAAAAAAATAAAAACACAAAAAAAGGACTCGCAAATTTTTTAAGAGCTTTCAGCGGCTGCCTTCTTCAAATTACTATTTATTTATTTTTTTAAGGTAATCCTGCTTATGGTCCTGGTGTAGGAGTGAGGCAAGATGCACCTTCAGCAAGTAGTGAGGATGCTCCGGCTGCAGTTGTTGCCATCAGTTCTGCCTGTGCTTTGGCGACCCTTTTGGCAATCGCTCTTCTAGCTTGTTATCTTCGAACAAACAAGAGTAGCCTCCACAACTCAAAGTAATTTTTTTATTTCTTTTAAATAATATTAACTATAATTTTTTTTGAAGTCTAATTCGAGAATCGAGACTTGGTTCGAGCAGCAGTGGAGGTCCTTTTTTGGCACCGGCACCCGTTATGAGTTGCGGGTCTTCTAGTGGATCTTGTGCGAGCTCCAGGCATAGAACGACTGCGAATTTCGCTCCGACAAATCCAGTTGACCTTCATCAGAGAATTGCCCAGTTGACTATTCAAAGGTGTAGAGTTAGACTTAAAAGCATTGTACTTGAAGGAACCTTTGGAAAGGTCTATAGAGGTTCTTATACCGAAGAAGACGGCATCGAGGAAGAAGTTCTGGTCAAAACCGTCTCTGGTAAGTTTGCTTAGTGTTAAGTAAAGAGTGAGAATTTACACAATTTTGTAGATCAAGCATCAACAATACAGGTTTCCCTCTTGCTTCAAGAAGGAATGACTATGTATGGATTAAGTCACAAAAATATTTTGTCGATTCTTGGTTTTCTATTGAAGATCACACAGCGCCCTTCCTCATTTACCCCCATCAGGGTTACACAAATCTAAAAAGGTTCCTTCAAAAGTGCAAACTTTGCCCGGAAGGTGTAGCCCACACTTTGACTACTCAAGAAGTAGTCGACATGGCGCTACAGGTAATAAGTGGAATGCAATACCTTCATAAAAAGAGACTCCTTCATAAAGATCTTGCAACAAGAAACTGCGTGTAAGTATTAATTTTTAAGTTTACATTTTAATAAAATAATTTTAAAAAAATTAGAATCGACGATAAACTTCGAGTACAAATCGCAGACAACGCTCTTTCCCGTGACTTTTCCCGGCGGACTACCACTGCCTTGGCGATAATGAAAACCGTCCAGTTAAGTGGCTCGCAATTGAAAGCATCACACAAAAACATTTTCAACATCGTCAGACGTCGTATGTATTAAGTTTGGTCTTATTTATTTTATTTTATCTTGTTATAGTGGATGTTTGGAGTTGTTTTATGGGAGCTGACGACATTAGCTCAACAGCCCTATGTTGAAATTGACCCATTTGAAATAACTGCATATCTAAGAGATGGCTACAGACTTGCCCAGCCCATCAACTGCCCCGATGAGTTGTAAGTTTGCTTTCATGATTCCTCTTTTGAAAATTCCCATTGATCTTTATAATCTTTTTCTCTTCTTTTAGGTTTGCAGTGATGGCTTATTGTTGGGCAATGCTTCCCGAAGACAGGCCGACCTTCCTCAGCTTCAAGTCTGTCTTCAAGAATTTTACACCCAACTCACTCGTTATGTATAAAATCTGTTGTGTGAAAAGTTTTTTTTTTTTTTTAAGACTGAATACTTTAAATAACCTTTTGCTATTAAAAAAAAAGAAAATGTGATCTGTATATTACTGTAAAATTTAATTTAAGTATTTATTTCTATGTGTAATTATCTGTAATTATTGTAAAGTAAAAAGTTATGTATTTGATCTCATAATTTGTAAAAATGTGTATTATGTAAAAATATTTTTTTATACTTATTATTGAATATTTAGAAGTCATTATAACCAGTATTTATATGTGATATATGTGTTAAAATAATAGTTAAAACGTGTTTTTAAAGTATGAAGTTATTATTTGACTCTCTGCTTTCCATATTTTCATACTTGATACCCCATCAGCCTAGATTAGGATGATACAGTCGACAATTCAAACTTCGATAATTCGAATTCTTCGGTGATACGAACTTATGTTAACTTCAGTAAATTGACAAAATGCTGTGTAGTGTGTATTCATAACTTGAATCTTTTAAAGGGGATGTTCTATAATGTGAACTAACCGCTTACCCTTCCTATCAATTCAAATTTTTCCAAGTACTGTTTATCATTTATCCAAACATACTGAGTTTCAATTTCAATTTCTGTGAGGTAAGAATGTATTATTAGCCTCGCTCAACCCTTATTTTCTTAGTTTGCCATGATGAGTGCCTTGGGTAGTAGTCTCCCTTACTTTGTCCGACAATAATTGATACTTCGAAGTTTTGTTATCTTCCCTCTTGATGATTCCAACTTCTTGGTAATGCAAATCTCAATAATTCGAATTTTCTTGAGGTCCCTAGGATTTCGAATTATCGAGAGTCCACTGAATTGGAAGAGAAGTTGTCGTGACACTCTCCATGTTACAGGCCGTTGTTCACCAAAGATTTGGTGAACTTTTTTCCTTTTTAGCTATTTGAAAATGTCGAGAGCTTTCTTGGAATTCATTAAAATGGTGGATCTGTTTACTTACTTAGAGCCTTCTTCGAAGAAGTTAAAAGATGTTGGGCAGCGACTGAGACAAACTCAATTTTAATAAAGACCAATAGTTATTTTGATCCTTTGAGGTCTAAAGCAACAAAAGAGGTAAAATAATTAAAAAGAAAAAAAATTTATTAAAAAAAAAACGACACTGGTTTTAAGTATAAGAAGAAGGGGAAAAGTTAAGAAGTTTTTAAAAAACATAATGGTTACACTTAATGAGTTTTTACATAAAAAGTTTTTTTCTTTAAAAAAATAACATAATAAAGTAACTTGAAAATATTTTTCACAATATTTTACTTGATTGATAGACTACTGATACCTTCAATGGCAATACTTTCCTGTAATAAGATAAGGAAGGGGAAAAAATTACGAATAGGTAGGTACAATTAAAACATTAAATGATGCAAATTTTGCTGCGGACAATTACACAAATTGACACCCTCTGACGGAAGGAGTGGGGAGCCGTAGGAAAATGAACCTAATGAGTTTTTCCTTCGAGGGAAGCCTCCATTGTTCACAGCGAAAGTGTTTATGACATTAAATTTCACTTGTATCGAAGTGAAAATATCCTGAGTCAATTAATTTCTGATAGGCACAATGGCGAGTGCCTTTATTAAAACATTTGGACGGCATAACATTCTTTTGAAGTGTCCTTGATTGAGCAGAGGAGGGTTTCATCATTTTCAGGACAAAGCGATTCGAATAAAAGTTCCATGAGTTTTTGACGACTGATTTTGCTCTTTGTTCACTCTGAGACCATAAAGTTTGGCAGGGATGCATTTCAGAGCAGTTTCAAACCACTCGGACTTCATTTCACGAATGCTGAAATCGAGAATTTATCAAAAGTAATAACTTTTATTGGTTTTTTTCCACACTAACCTGAAACTATTGACGGTTTCTTTTCCACTGTCAACAAGATGACGGAAACTAAACCATTTTCAAACTCATCATAGACCAGAGCTCGGTGCCACTGTTCATGAAAGCACAGCAAGCTTTCCCTAATGTTATTTTTTATTTTTTTTTTATTACCGAGATAAGGCTGAGAGAGGAAATTCATAGAAGGCGTCATCATTCATCACTTGCTCAAATAACGAGAATGGTAATTATGACGGTTTATATTATTGAGTAAGATACAAAAAATTTAAAAAATTGTTTTTTTTTTACTTCTCTT
>JACGAQ010000905.1:0-82012 GCA_014119065.1 Orius insidiosus | reverse complement strand
AGTCAGTCATGGCTGCCTTCCAGAGCAGCAATTGATGTTGCCATGTCACCATTTCATGGGTCAGTGGTGACTGCTCAAGTTGGGTCCAGTCATGGCAGTACAGCAGAAGCCCCAGAAGCTTTCAGTCGGCTGCCTATCAGGGTAGCAAATCCACAATGATTATTAATGTTGCCATGTCTCCATATTGATGGGTCAGTGGTCACGGCTCAATTTTCAGTTGGGTCCAGTCATGGCGATACAGCGAAAGCCCCTGGAAGCTTTGAGTCAGTCATGGCTGCCTTCCAGAGCAGCAATTGATGTTGCCATGTCTCCATATTTCGGGTCAGTGGTCATGGCTCAATTTTAGTTGGGTCCAGTCATGGCAGTACAGCAAAAGCCCCCGGAAGCTTTGAGTCAGTCATGGCTGCCTTCCAGAGCAGCAATTGATGTTGCCATGTCTCCATTTCATGGGTCAGTGGTCACAGCTCAAGTTAGGTCCAGTCATGGCATTACAGCAGAAGCCCCAGAAGCTTTGAGTCAGTCACAGCTGCCTACCAGGGCAGCAAAATCTTCAATTTATTAATGTTTTCTTTTCTTCCTCAGGATATTGTAGAAAATGAAAAACACAAATGAAGAAATAGAAAAGGAAGAAAATGGAGTGCGAAGATGAGGACATTGAAGAAGAGAAAGAGGAAGAAAGAAGAAAAAGAAGAAGTAGAAGATAAAGTTGATACCAAAGAAACAATTAAAGAAGAATAGATGTAAAAGAAGAAGGGATTAACGAAACATCCTCTTCACCCACAGAAAAACCTTCTTCACCTCCAAGAGAAGAAGAAAAACCTGCCGAAGAAGTCAGAACTGAAGAACGGAAAACTCCAACCATATCAATCACTCTGTGAAGTAAGATTTCCCTTTATTTAAAACATTTTTATTTTTTTATAGAATCGAGGAGAGAAGTCAAAAGGAGTATTAAACGAGAAGGAGAAGAGGAGATGAGTAGTGGGAATGAGAGCGATTCTAGCAGGAAGAAAATGAGAATTGAGCCTGCAGAAACTCAATCCAACGGAACCACCCAGGCTGTAATAAATAACATCCAAAGTTTTTTTTTTATTAAATTTTCTATTTTTAGGCTGAATTACTGCGTCGGCCGTTTTTTCTCGGACATGCGGATCTCAGCGTGAAAAGTTGATCAACGATTATGTAGCAGACTGTTCCCGAAATCCCGATGAGTTCGACAATTATATCAATGAGCTTCAGAAAGAAGTGAAAACATCACTGAGATGGCTAAAGAGAAAGAATTGGAGTGGAATGGACTTCTGCATGTTCGAAAAATAAAAAGAAGAGATGCTCGAGAGAATTTTACGTCAAAAACGAATCAGCACTCTTCACGACCTCCCTGAAAAGAGCTTACCTGAACCCAAAAATTACACTAATAAAGTATGTTGAATTCAGTGTTGGGCGTAATCGTAATCAATTACGATTACGATTGTAATCGCAAGTTTCTTAATTACGATTACGATTATAATCGTAATTCCGATTACGATTACAATCGTTTTTGTATTTTTTCTGCGATTACGATTGTAATCGCATTTTTTTACGATTACAACCGTAATCGTATTTTTTTCTGCGATTACAATCGTATTGTATTTTTTTTCTGCGATTACCATTATAATCGTTTTTTTTTCTGCGATTACAATCGTTATCGCATTTTTTTCCAGTGATTACGGGCGTAATCGTATTTTCGTTAGCATTTACGGCTCGTATATGACATCAGGTAATCTCCGTAAAAATGTTATATATGAGCGTAGACGCTACGCCGTAAAATACGATTACGCCCGTAATCGCTGAAAAAAATGCAATTATCGCAGATAAAATACGATTACGACTGTAATAGCAGAAAAAAAATACAATTTTAAAAATACAATCGCATTTTTTTTTACGATTACAACCGTAATCGTATTTTTTTTCTGCGATTACAATCGTAATTGTATTTTCTTCCTGCGATCACAATTATAATTGTATTTTTTTCTGAGATTACAATCTCAATTGCATTTTTTTCCCCAGCGATTACGGGCGTAATCGTATTTTCGTTAGCGTGTACGGCTCGTATATGACATCAGGTAATCTCAGTAAAAATGTCTATACGAGCCGCAAACGCCAACGAAAATACGATTACGCCCGTAATCGCTGAAAAAAATGCAATTGTCGCAGAAAAAAATACGATTACAACTGTAATCGCAGAAAAAAAATACGATTACAATGGTAATCGCAGAAAAAAAAATACGATTACAATGGTAATCGCAGAAAAAAATACGATTACAATGGTAATCGCAGAAAAAAAATACAATTTTAAAAATACAATCGCATTTTTTTTACGATTACAACCATAATCGTATTTTTTTCTGCGATTACAATCGTAATTGTATTTTTTTTTCTGCGATTACCATTATAATCGTATTTTTTTCTGAGATTACAATCGTAATCGCATTTTTTTCCAGCGATTACGGCGTATCGTATTTTGTTAGCGTTTACGGCTGGTAGATGACAATCTCAGTAAAAATGTCATATACGAGCCGTAAACGCTAACGAAAATACGATTACTCCGTAATCGCTGAAAAAAAAAAATGCGATTATTGCAGAAAAAAACGATTACGACCGTAATCGCAGAAAAAATAAGATTATAATGGTTATCGCAGAAAAAAATATGATTATAATGGTAATCGCAGAAAAAAAATACAATTACGGATGTAATCGTAAAAAAAATGCGAATGTGATCGTAATTGTAATTAACCCTTAATCGGTCCGGCTTAGAACAGATGAGAAAAAAAATTATTTTTCACATTTTTTTTTCTTTTTAGGTTCATGATATCATAAAACATTAAAAAAAAAAATTATTTTTAATTACAAGGGGTCATAATGACCTGTCCGTTTAAAAGGACAAAGACCAATATCTCGTAATCTATAACTCCATATTGGATTCTTCTTATGTCATTTTAAAAGGACAAGGGCCGCTTCGGGCGCTTCTCTGGTATATTTATATTTATGTTTTCATCGAATTCTTTGATTTTTTAAAATTATCTTTTCGAATTTTTGAAAGAAATGGATGTAGGCAGAGTGAAAATAATGTTTTTGAATTTATATTAATTTTTTAAATTCTAAAAAATACAAATTTATTCGACTAGGAATGATTAGAAAATAGTCACAATTTTTTTATACTATCACAAAGTTTTCAGTACATACTAAATAGTCTTAAAATTCCGTAACAGTCTATAAAATTCAGGTGACATGGTAACCTTTGAAAAAATAATAGAAACATAAAGATAATTTTTGAGAAATAAAATTTGACGCTAAACACAAGTCGTCACTTAGATTCGTCATTTTCACGTGAAGGAAGCATGCTAAGGATTTTTGCAGCACATGATGTGAAGTGTATCATTTTCTATTTAAAAATAAAAAAAAAACGAAAAAATGATTGACTAAAAACGGCAATTTTTACTTTAGATAGTAGGTAAAAAAACAACAACAATTGTATGCTAGACGGGCAACGTCCTTTTAAAGTGACATAACCAGATTTCGAGCAACTGGTCTACGTCCGTTCTAAAGGACGTCCAACTTTATCATTCTATTTTTCCTAAAAAAATACGTTTATTCCGTCGCTAAACTATTTCAGAATATTGATTTAACGATTAGGAACAATAATCAAGCGGAAGTTTTAAAAAAAGTATGTTAATAATAAAGATATTCTTTCTGAAAGAGGAGCGTATGTGACCACTGCCGACACCTTGATAAGAAGTGATATTCTAAAGCTTTTCCCGGCAACATTTTTACAACAAACACTGCCCCAAACGGATTTTTAAGAACTATACACGTCATTTTAAACAGACAAAGTCTGGAATGTCAAAAAATTTAGATTTTCCTATTTAAAAAAAATGATGAAACTTATGTCCTTTTAAACGGACAAAGACCGATTAAGGGTTAAGGAACTTGCGATTACAATTGTAATCGTAATTGCGATTACGATTACGCCCAACACTGGTTGAATTAAACTCAAAAAGAGATGAAATAACTATTTTTTTTTTTTAGACTCTTTCTCATGGGAGCCAACATGAACTAAATATGGTTCCTATAGTTTCTTCTAGTCCAAGTTTACATTCTCGAAGTGTCCCGACGACGCGGAATATCCACATGACTGGCGACCACAGTCGGACAATCCAAAGGCCAATTCTTCCTAAACCAAACTCGTACATTTTACCGTACGAACAGCCCAGAGTTGTCGATGTCAAATCTATCATTGCTGACTTCAGGTAATCATTTAATGATTTTTTAAGAACGGATACTGTTGGTGCACTGGTGGCTACTAGGGGTGTACGCAGGATCAGCGAGGGATGTACAATTATAAAGTCACTAAAATTCCATGGAAAACACCCAAAATGCTGGTGTTTCTTTACCAGAAAGTAGGGAAAACAAAAAAGTGGTTTCTTGGCTGATTGACGATAGTAAACGATAATGAATGCTGTTTCCCTGGCAAATTCTGTGGGATGGGTCTTTCTTAGAGTCTTATCCCTTAGAGACCGCTGGCGACTATAGTTGCCATGCGCGCATTTCGCTTGGAGACTGCAGGTGACTTTAGTTGCCCAATGGCGCCAGCGAGAAGCCTCTGTAAGATATTTAATACCTTAGCTTCCCATGGTGCTAGCCAGTGTTGGGCGTAATCGCAAGTTTCTTAATTACGATTACGATTGTAATCGTAATCGGAATTACGATGTAACCGTAATCGGAATTACGATGTAACCGTAATCGGAATTACGATGTAACCGTAATCGGAATTACGATGTAACTGTAATCGGAATTACGATGTAACCGTAATCGTATTTTTTTGTGCGATTACAATCGTAATTGTATTTTTTTTTCTGCGATTACCATTATAATCGTATTTTTTTCTGCGATTACAATCGTAATCGCATTTTTTTTCAGCGATTACGGGCGTAATCGTATTTTCGTTAGCGTTTACGGCTCGTATATGACATCAGGTAATCTCAGTAAAAATGTCGCAAACGAAAATACGATTACGCCTGTAATCGCTGGAAAAAAATGCGATTATTGCAGAAAATAAATCCGATTACGACTGTAATCGCAGAAAAAAATACGATTATAATGGTCATCGCAGAAAAAAAAACACAATTATGATTGTAATTGCAAAAAAAATACGATTACGGTTGTAATCGTAAAAAAAATGCGATTACAATCGTAATCGCAGAAAAAAATACGAATGCGATTGTAATTGTAATCGGAATTACGATTACGATTATAATTGTAATCGGAATTACGATTATAATTGTAATCATAATCAAGAAACTTGCGATTACAATCGTAATCAAGAAACTTGCGATTACAATCGTAATCGTAATTGCGATTACGTTTACGCCCAACGCTGGTGCTAGCGACATGCAAAAACTGGCCATCTGTTGGGGAAGAAATGAACTAAGTGATGATCGCATCACTCGTTGCTTTCTATGCTTTGCTAGGCGCTGGGAGCGGTCGGGGAAAAGTGCTGCTCCAGTAGCGCAGACAATCCGGCGTCAGACTCGGTGTCGAAATGGTTAAAATTAGATAAAAGGGCTTCCCTTGGCCCTTAACGTCGTGAAATTGGATTTTGCAGCCCAAAAACTGAGGAAGACGCTCGAGAATTGGTTAAACATGTTTTTTTGTCCAGTAAACTGAGGGAAAAAAAGCTGAAATTTTGGTAAAGGGATGTTTTTCGGGGTACTCCCCTGGTGGTCACCTTTGACAATAATTTTAAAAAATTTGAACTATTAAAAACTAAATG
The DNA here is from genome assembly GCA_014119065.1 of Orius insidiosus. Taxonomy (NCBI): domain Eukaryota; kingdom Metazoa; phylum Arthropoda; class Insecta; order Hemiptera; family Anthocoridae; genus Orius; species Orius insidiosus. Next base: position 76,206 of record JACGAQ010000905.1, on the reverse strand, counting down.
GTAGCAAAAATAGGGCGAGGCATCCTGAAAATGTGCCGAGAAGAGGAAGGAGAGTACCACAGGAAGATCCTTCCATGTTCCTGAATCGTCAGCAGCAACCGATGATAAGCGTGGCGAATCTTCTTTTAGGATCTGGCTCAAGAGTTAGGACGATGCGTGATTCGCCTTATTCTTATCGTATGTAGAAAGAACGTTGTTTGTTGTTTCTAAATTTTTTTTTTTTAGCTCAAGAAACGCCTCATGCTAGTGTGGATGCGGCGATAGAATTAGAACATTTTAAGTATAATGAAAATGCGAATAAAGCTCCTCCGCCGTATCCAGAAGTGACGCTGCATCCTGTAACAAAGCCGAATTCTCCCCCGACGTCTTCTCTCCTTCATGGAATCCTAACGAAAACAACTCCTTCGCCAGTTCACAGGCCTGCGACATTCTCTCCTACTCTGGCGAGGCTTCTGACCGCACCTGAAAACCCGGCCAATCCCACCGCACCTGTTTTTAGACGTCCGCAGAACTCTCAGAAGTTGGTGAGCGTAGCAGACATTCTAAAAGCGACAAAAGTAAGCCAAAAATAAACCCCAAGAAATATTATTCATCTATGATTGTAGCAACAGCAACAGAAGTCTGGTGCAAACGAAATAACGATAACTCCTGTCCCTGGTGGACCTCCAGCAAAGCCTAAAGAAGACGTCGTTTTATTGGTAAGCCTTCTAAGTTACCTCAAAGAAGCTATCCTCCAGCTTTGGAGCAGTGTTGGGCGTAATCGTAATTGCGATTACGACTGTAATCACAAGTTTCTAAATTACGATTACGATTACAATTATTATCGTAATCGGAATTACGATATTTATTAAAAGATTTTAATTACGATTGTAATCGCATTTTTTCTTGCGATTACAACCGTAATCGTATTTTTTTCTGCAATTACATACAATCGTAATTGTTTTTTTTCTGCGATTACTATTATAATCGTATTTTTTTTCTGCAATAATCGCATTTTTTTCCCAGCGATTACGAGCTTAATCGTATTTTCGTTAGCGTTTACGGCTCGTATATGACATTTTTACTGAGATTACCTGATGTCATATACAAGCCGTAAACGCTAACGAAAATATGATTACGCCCGTAATCGCTGGAAAAAAAATGCGATTACGATTGTAATCGTAGAAAACAATACGATTATAATGGTAATCGCAGAAAAAAAAATACAAATACGATTGTAATCGCAAAAAAAAAAAAATACGATTACAGTTGTAATGGTATACCAGCCGTAAACGCTAACGAAAATACGATTACGCCCGTAATCGCTGGAAAAAAATGCGATTACGATCATAACCGCAGAAAAAAATACGATTATAATGGTAATCGCTGAAAAAAAAAATACAATTACGATTGTAATCGCAGAAAAAAATACGATTACAGTTGTAATCGTTATAAAAATGCGATTACAATCGTAATTGCAGAAAAAAATACGAATACGCCCGTAATCGCTGGAAAAAAATGCGATTACGATTGTAATCGCAGAAAAAAAATACGATTTCAGTTATTGATTACAGTTGTAATGGTATACAAGCCGTAAACGCTAACGAAAATACGATTACGCCCGAAATGACTGATGAAACTGACTGATCGTAATTAATTTTAAAAAAATTGCTGAAAAAAAATGCGATTACGATCATAATCGCAGAAAAAAATACGATTATAATGGTAATCGCTGAAAAAAAAAATACAATTACGATTGTAATCGCAGAAAAAAAATACGATTACAGTTATAATAGTTAAAAAATGCGATTACAATCGTAATCGCCGAAAAAAATACGAATACGCTCGTAATCGCTGGAAAAAAATGCGATTACGATTGTAATTGCAGAAAAAAATACGAATACGCCCGTAATCGCTGGAAAAAAAAATGCGATTACGATTGTAATTGCAGAAAAAAATACGATTATAATGGTAATCGCAGAAAAAAAATACGATTACGATCGTAATCGTTAAAAAATGCGATTACAATTGTAATCACAGAAAAAAATACGAATACGCCCGTAACCGCTAAAAAAAATGCGATTACGATTGTAATTGCAGAAAAAAATACGATTATTATGGTAATCGCAGAAAAAGAAATACAATTTCGGTTTTAATCGTTAAAAAATTGCGATTACAATCGTAATAGCAGAAAAAAACACGAATACAATTGTAATCGTAATCGTAATTAAGAAACTTGCGATTACGATTTCGCCCAACGCTGCTTTGGAGAAGGTTCATCAGTCATTAATATTTTCTTTTCCCAGGATGACGATGATGCCGAAAGTAGCGACAGACTTGTAATCGATGAAGGCGGCGAAAACGAAGATGTACCTCAATGTCAAGGTTGCAAACAGAAATCGTCCCAGTTTGTCTGCGCCGGATGCGGTAACCAATGGTACTGCAGCAGAGAATGCCAGGTACGCCAACCCATCAAATCTATTTTGTTTTACATATTTTTTTCAGGTTACTGCATGGGAAGAACATTCTGAAGTGTGTTCAGGTTAAACAACAACCATGGACGTGCCAAAAGGATCTCACCGGAGCAAATTTTTTTTTTCTGCCAATCCTACTTGTTACCAGTTTTTATTTATTTTACTTCCCCCATCCTCATTTAGTGTTAAAAAGCTCCATTTTATTTAGTTTTATGTTATTAGTGTTTTAAATAATTCACTTTTTTCATGTTTTTATTTTATTTTGTTATGATTTTTCTTTTCGATGACGTTTTTAAGGGTCCAACCTTGTGTTTTGTTTGTTTTTTTCATTGGATGGAAATTGAAAATCTGCCTTAAGCATTTTTTTTGTGAAGAAAATCAGGCCTTGATAGTGAATAGGACTGTAAATGGAAGGACTTAGAAAAAAAAAGAATTAACTTTTTTAAAAAAATATTTAAGATTAAGTGCTCATTTTTCAATGACAAAAATATACAAAGAATTTTGTAGTATAGTAACTATTATTTATATCTTTAAATTATCATACAAAAATTGAATATTTCAATAAATGTTTCATGTAATTTTTTTTTAAATTGTCGTCATTTTTACCCTTAATTTTGGTTTTCCAGAGGATTTTTCCTCCTCGAAAAATCACATGATTTAGGTTTCAAAATGGTAGTAAATTAATAAATAAATAATAAATTTTAGGCGTTAAAGTCCACCAAAAGTTCACCTTCTCTGTGTAAAAAGGTTATTGAAGTATAACCATTAAGAAGGTTAATTTTTAAAGGCTTGTAAATCGTAAACCGTTACAGATATTGAAAAAATGCACTAAATAAAATCTGTTGAAAATTCAATTCTCTTTAATTTTTATTCTATTCATTATTTCTCTAGGACGCACTGTTACAAGATAAATTTATTTTTAAAAAAAATTATTTTCCGAAAATGGTGCATCCTAGAAAAAAATAATTAAGTACAAATTTATAGAGAATTAAATTTCCTCCTCGAAAAATCACATGATTTAGGTTTCAAAATGGCAAAAATTTGTGAGTAATAAAAATTTATTAGTTTTATTAAATTATTTTTAGGTGGTGGACAGTTTATTCCTTTCGGATGTCTTTCTGTCCGAAAATTTCAAGCAGTTTTATTAAAAATAGTGATTATTTCATATTTAATGTCGGTCTCTTTGACTGGAGTTATCAGCTCGATAAACCGCGAATATATCGAGCAGGTAAACAAGATAAAAAATAAAATAATAAATATTTTTAGGGCGGCATGGATATGGCGTTTACCAACGAATTGGCGATCACTCTTTATTTTTTCGGATTTATGATATCGAGTTTTTTCGCCGGCATTTTAGTTACGAGGCTGAACTGTCGGAATATGATTTTGGGAAGTCTTATAGGGATAAGCTGCGTTACTTTTTCGACGCCGTTTTTCATCAAGAATGGACTTTGGAGCGGTTTTTGTCTAAATCGGTTTGCCATTGGCATTATTTCTGTATGAAATTCAAATTGTTTTGTTTTTTAATTTATTTTTTTTAAAGGGATTTATAGAACCCAGTGTGTTCGACATATTGGCTAACTGGTGTCCAAACATGAACTAATAATCACATCGAATATTGTTTTTTCTGGTAATCGATGTTCTACCCAGTGTTGGGCGTAATCGTAATCGTAATTGCGATTACGATCGTAATCATAATTCCGATAACAATTACAATCGTATTCGTATTTTTTCTGCGATTACCATTATAATCGTATTTTTTTTCTGCGATTTCAGTCGTAATCGTATTTTCACATTTTTTCTGCGATAATCGCAAAAATACGGAAAAAAAATTCAATTATATTTAAAAATACGATTACGATTGTAATCACATTTATTTAACGATTACAACCGTAATCGTATTTTTTTCTGCGATTACAATCGTAATTCTATTTTTTCTGTATTACGATCGTAATCATAATTCGGTATATTCTATAATTCTATATATTTTGTATATTCGTATATTTTTGCATTACAATCGTAATCGCATTTTTTTAACGATTACAACCGTAATCGTATTTTTTTTCTGGGATTACAAACGCAATTGTATTTTTTTCTGTATTTTTGCGATTATCGCAGAAAAATGTGAAAATACGATTACGACCGTAATCGCAGAAAAAAATACGATTATTAATGGTAATCTCAGAAAAAAATACGATTATAATGGTAATCGCAAAAAAAAAAAAAATACAATTACGATTGTAATCGCATTTTTTTAACGATTACAACCGTAATCGTATTTTTTTCTGCGATTACAATCGTAATTGTATTTTTTTTTTCGATTACCATTATAATCGTATTTTTTCTGCGATTACAATCGTAATTGTATTTTTTTCTGTATTACAATCGTAATCATAATTCCGTTTACGATTACAATCGTCTATTTTCGTATATTTTTGTATATTTTGTATTTTTCGTATATTTTATATATTCGTATATTTTTGCATTACAATCGTAATCGCATTTTTTTAACGATTACAACCGCAATCGTATTTTTTTTCTGCGATTACGATTGCAATTGCATTTTTTAAACGATTACAACCGTAATCGTATTTTTTTTCTTGATTACAACCGTAATCGTATTTTTTTTCTGCGATTACAAACGTAATTGTATTTTTTTTTCTGTATTTTTGCGATTATCGCAGAAAATATGTGAAAATACGATTACGACTGTAATCGCAGAAAAAAATACGATTATAATGGTAATCGCAGAAAAAAATACGATTATAATGGTAATCGCAGAAAAAAATACGATTATAATGGTGATCAAAAAAAAAAAAAAGTACAATTACGATTGTAATCGCAGAAAAAAAATAAAATTACGGTAGTAATCGTAAAAATATGCGATTACATCCGTAATCGCAGAAAAAAATACGAATGCGATTCGTAATCGGAATTAAGAAACTTGCGATTACACTCGTAATCGTAATTGCGATTACGATTACGCCCAACACTGGTTCTACCCCAGGAAAACATCCTAGCACCATCACTTATTCTTGTATTTTTTAGGCTATTATCTTGGTCATTTTATTTCCTCTGTTTCATCGATAACAATCGGCCTTGAAGAAGCTTGGGCGAACGTTTTTTATCTTTCAGGCAGCTTCAGCGTCTTCGGTGCCACCCTTTGGGGTATTTGGGGCGCCGAATGTCCCAGAAAATGCTCCTACATATCAGAATCTGAATTATTCTATTTAATGATAAATATGGATGATCAAACTTACACTAAAGTAACCATAATATTGTTTTTCTTAAATAATTGTGCTAGGATAAAGATATACCGTGGAAAAAAATATTGACGAATACACATTTTATCGTGGCGATTATTGCGAATTCTGCGAACAATTGGTGCTTTTGGTTTTTAGTTTTTGAAATCCCTGAATATTTTAAAGATGTTCTTTTTATTTCTGAAAATGAATCTGTTTTGGTGGCCATTCTTCCGTATGGGGCGACGTACGTTTTGTCTTTTTGACGGCTTTTTTGCTTGATTTGTTCGTCCGAGGGAACCTTACTACAGTGCACGAATCTCGTAATATATGCAGCACTGTGGGTAATAAGATTTTATTTTGTGGACGAGGCGTAATTTTTTACAGCGCTCTGGGGTATCGTGGTTAGCTTCTGCGCTATTTGCTTTTCGGAAACAATGTTCAGCTCGGTTTCTATGTACTCGTTGGCTGTGACTCTAAATTATTATTCTTTTTTCGGCCATGTTATTAACTTCTTCGATCTTTCGCCCAACTTCTGCGGACTTCTGATCGGCATTAAAAACAGCTTCGGAGATTTTCCGCCTTCAATGGGCTACGTTTTTGTCTCCAGTCTCATCCGCGATTCTGTATTTAAATCCTTTTCGCTGGAATTAAATATTTTTTAGTCTATCATGGATGATTGGAATCCTACCTTCATTCTGACAGCAGGAGTAGCATTTTTAGGTGGCATCTTTTATTTAGGTGGTTCTTCAGTTGAAGTTCAAGATTTCAATCGATTACAGCCAAAATTGAAAAAAAGTAATTAAAAACATATTAATATTAGGTGTACAAAATGAAACTCGGCCACTGGGTAAATTTAAATTTTGTAGATTTTAGCCGAGCTTCAGTACACCTAGTAGTTCATTTTTTCAAAATTTTAAACATTTTAGGCGTTAAAGTCCATCAAAAGTTGACCTTCTCCGTGTAAGAAGGTTATTGAATTATAACCATTAAGAAGGTTAATTTTTAAAGGCTTGTAAATCGTAAACCGTTACAGATATTGAAAAAATGAACTAAATAAAATCTGTTGGAAATTTAATTCTCTTTAATTTTTATTCTATTCATTTTTTCTCTAGGACGCACTGTTTTCAAGATAAATTTATTTAAAAAAATTATTTTCCGAAAATGGTGCATCCTAGAAAAAATAATTAAGTACAAATTTATAGAGAATTAAATTTCCTACAATTTTTATTTATTAGGTGTACAAAATGAAACTCAGCCACGGGGTAAATTTGAATTTTGTAGATTTTAGCCGAGTTTCATTTTGTACACCTAATATTTAAAGCATTAATATTTTTCTTAGGCAAACAAGATCCAGGTTTGTTATATAAGAAAAATGTTTTAAAATTTTTTTTTCTTCCTAAGATATAAGATCAAAAATAAGTCCGAAATCGCCTAAATCGAGAGGTATCTATTGCAGTTTTTCTTTTTTTTAAAAATGAAATTCGGATTTTTAGAACCTTCCTCCTACCGGATGAAAGATCCTCATGTACTAACTCCAGGGGACTGTAAGTATTTGGGAAATCAAATTGTGTTTAAGGCGCTTTTTGTCCTAAAAGTTAGAGAAAACGAGTTATGGAGGCTGAAATATCAAGGAAGAGGTCAAAAATATGTTAGTAAGGGGGTTTCTCAGTCGAAATGGGAAGGAAAACGCCAGAAAATGTTGCTTAGGGAGTTGGGTGGTGAGGAAGCCAGAGAATGCACCCGTAAATGCAGTAAAAAGGTGTTTTCTCGAGGTGGGAAAGCCTAAAATCCTGTTGAAAAGTTCTCATACTGAGGTAAACGCTGGTAAATTTTTAAGGGGCTTTCTTGGTCAAAAAGCAGAGCAAAAACTTTCGGAAATCCGTTAAAAAGTCGGTTTTTCGGTTAAAAGGGGTAGGCAAAGCCCGAAAATCTGCTAAAAAGGAACTTCCATGGAAGAAAGAGCAAGGAAAACTGCCGAAAAACTTTGGTTTGTTGAAAAAAACACCCGAAAATTATAGGAAATGGGTTTTTTCTCAGTTGATGATGGACAAAGCTCTAAATTGGGGGCCATAAGAGAGAGGGAAACGCCCAAAAATAAGGGAAATAATTTCCCTAGACAATAGGCCACTACATAGTTGTTTTATGTCCATATTCTTTCCTCTCATTTCATTCTTTAGATCAAGCAATCAGCCAAAACGCCTCACACGGCATAGTTCAATGCTGACCTTGAAAATTCTTTGCTCCACCATTATTCTTCTCCCCACCACCGATCGCTGCTCCATCTGTGCTTGAAGTAGTCAACTATACATATTGCGTTGTCTACATATAGAATTTTATCCTCTATTATTTCTTATACTATTTGATTACCTTTGAATCTAGAAAATTAAATTTTTAAATTGATTTGCAAATAGTACAAGAAATTAGAAGAAACTGAATTTTCAAATGCAGCTGCAGTATTGGCAGATTTGTTGCTGTGCTTCCCGCTGACTTTAGCAAAGTGGCATTGATGATATAGTTTACCTTGGCAAACTTTATCATACTTACCTGGCGTCGGGGTTAACCGTGATCAGAAAGGCGGTTCCCTCAGAGTGAGGCCTTCCCATTGCACTTCGGCTGGGCTGACCTTTGCGAATATCCCAAATGTGGATATCTCGGGCGCACAACTTTTGGTAGTCGGGACTGCGTTCGCGCTATCCCGTATTAATGACATAGAATATCTCCCATAATATGTATGATTGTTCTTTCTCTTCTTCTTCCTTTGCTTCTAAGTACTATCTAAGCATTCAACGCAGATGAGCACTTGAACAGGAAGCTCCCTGTTTCGATAATACGATAACGTGCGGTCAATGGTCATTAGTCATTACTCATTACTCATTCTGTTCCCATTCCGTCTGAGCATCCGATAGCTATGACCCGCGTATGTCATACGTTTCACGGATTAGCGCTCCACCTGTTTTGGCCCATGCAGCCCAGACAGAAGGAATTCACCCACGTCTAAACCGCCGAAATTCCATATTTTCCAGTACTTTAAAATGAGGAAATTGCTTGCTAGTTCAGAAGTCAACTTTTTCAAATTTTATTTTTTATTGCAGCCAGACGTTCTAGCTTTATTATGATGGACAAATCCTTACGTCGTAAGGCCAAAAATATATAGTGCATAATAATTATAATTATTTTTTAGGAATGTCATTAAGAAATTTAGAAGACACTAGCGGTAAAATTCCAACAGTTGGAAACTGGCTTAAAACTTTTGGAGCATGCGCAGAATGATTTATACGTCAGAAGACTTCTTATTTGACGGACAAACGATTTGAACGTCAAATCTGACGTCCAAAACCTTCTGCGCATGCTTCAGGAGTTTCAATGTTGGAACAATGCTTATAATTTTTAGAGGAGTACAGCGAACTCGAAAGCAGATTACCAAGTAATATAATCCAAAAATAAAATATTTTATAAATTCTTTTTCTCAGAAACTCCAATACCTCCTTCAATATTGAACGGTAATTCAATTTAAATGAGAATTTTAAAATTTCTTTGTTTATAGTCAATTCTATTTTGCAAGAAATGCTCACTCAGGCTTTGATAACTTCGGAAAGAAGCCACAGGACTTCATCTCCCATAATCGAAAAAGGTAAATTTTTCAATCCAGAACCTTCAACCTCGATTGATTTAGGTAAGAAAGCAGTTTACGGTTGAAAATTTAGAGTATCTACTTAAAAATTTGTAATAAATTAAGGGAAATAAGCCTAAAACTCGGGGGAAAAGTAATGTTTAGAGAGAGGGCCGACGAAAATCAAAATTTGCAATAATGCCCACGCCTCCAAATGGTTCGGATTTTTAAAACAAATTAAATTGGGCCATTTATTAGGTGTACAAAATGATACTCGGCTAAAATCTACAAAATTCAAATTTGCACCATTTTCGGAAAATAATTTTTTTAAAAAATAAATTTATCTTGAAAACAGTGCGTCCTAGAGAAAAAATGAATAGAATAAAAATTAAAGAGAATTAAATTTCCAACAGAATTTATTTAGTGCATTTTTTCAACATCTGTAACGGTTTACGATTTACAAGCCTTTAAAAATTAACCTTCTTAATGGTTATACTTCTATAACCTTCTTACTCGGAGAAGGTCAACTTTTGTTGGACTTTAAGGCCTAAACTGTTTAAAATTTTGAAAAAATGAACTACTAGTTGTACTGAAACTCGGCTAAAATCTACAAAATTCTAATTTACCCTGTGGCTGAGTTTCATTTTGTACACCTAATCGTGAGCGTGAATTGCCGCAAATTTTAATTTTTAATACCCATAATTTGGAATTAAAATTTAAAGGAAAAAAATCAAAATACAATAGCTCGGGATGGAAATCTGGACTTCCGTGGACAATTTTTTTTTTGTTTTTTCTCTCTCTTAATGTTGCTTTATAATTTTTATTATGAATTTTAAGTGTTTTTTAGTAAAATTTTTCCATCTTTTAGTTGAACCAATAGTCGATGAGATTGTTACCCCTCGAACTGGAGGAAAGCGAAAAGTATGTTATTTTTGTGTTAGCTCTTAACTTTCTTAAAGAAAATTATCGTAACACCCTCCAGGGACGGTTTTTGGGAGAGGACCCTATAGAGGAAAATTGGTTGTTGTCTGTGGTCTGTGGTACCGGCCGTCCGTCGCCAGTTTTTTTTTTCTTGTCTCAGTGGCGGCTCGTGGGGTTTGTAAAGGGTGAGGCCAGCCGTCCAAAAAAAAAAAAAAAAAAAAAAAAAAAAAAAAAAAAAATTTTTAAATAATGTGACTTTAAATTTATATCAGAACTTATTAGCAACTCAAATATTTCTTTAAAATTTCCTCGATTGAAGGAAGAATCAGACTCATGACCCCTAAAAGGCAGTTCTTGTTTTGATAAAACCACGGTTAAATCGATCAGTTTCCTTCAAAATTCTCTATTTAAAGAAACATCCTTATTGTAATTGATTTTTTCCAACTTAGCCTGTTCTGACAATTGTTCAATCACGCTTAAATTATTTTTGGAAAAAAGTTTCAACGAAAGTAAACAAGAAATATGATTTTTTGATGCCGCATGTTTGTCGGCACTTCGGGATAGATTTTTTAAGTCGAAATACCCCTCAACGTTCCAAATGTTTTTAGATGTGGAAAAAAGAAGGCAAGGCCAACAAAAAGTTTGCCCATCACATGGCTTCCACAAAGCCATTTGTGAATGAATACCAGCTAGATCGAAATCCCCTGGTTTGAAATTTGTCTACACTAAGAGAACAAATATTTGGAACGGGCCTACCTCGATTTAAAATGTCCTTTTTGTCCGTTTCATTTCTTCTCGTAAACGGAACATTAAGAAGGGAAACGATAACGTCTTCTCCGATTTCCATTTCGGAACCTGAAATTGAAAACTCAAAAAAGAAAAGTAGACTCACCAGCCACCAAATCCCCTGTAATAATATAGAGTGATAATGTTGACTGTTATTTCTTTAAAAAGATTCACAAAATCACAAGTCACAACCAAGATTCACAACGGAAACTTACGTTAAAGAACGTTAACGGTTTAACTGGGTGTGAAGGTTACGATAGGATAGCCGTTAATAAGGCTATCGCGCGCTCGCCGTTTAGAGTAACAGTGTTACCCGAACGCTTTTTGGCGCCACCCAATTTTCTTAGAATTTTTAACTTTAATAAAAGACCATGCTATATTTATTTTTTTTTTTCATGACATAATAACAAACTAAAAACTCAAAAATTACCAATTTACTAAACATATTCTTGGTAGCAAGTTTGAAGTTGGTAAGATTGCTCAAGCTCCTTTACCATTCGCCTAGCGTGAGGCACAGTTGTATCGTGCCTCACTTGGAGGGTTTAGCCGGCGATTCCAGGCCGGCTCGCGTGGGTTCGATCGATCTCATCCCGGCTAACCTTCGTTCTCGCGAGTACCATATTAACCCCCCGGACCCCTCCTTCTATTTCAAGAGAGGCCAAGGTCACCCGTGCCTCTCCTGGCTTTTTAATCATATTTCGAAATCCGAACGATGCGGTACGGACTTTCTACGCTAGAGGCCGGGCTGAGAGTATTTTTGTAGGTCCTGTTATTAAATTTATGAACTTTAAACATTCTTACGTAATTATTATTATTTTTTTAAATGAAAAAAAAAATCTTATTTTATTTCCGAAAAAAAAAGTTAGAAACCATGTTTTAAAATAATTATCATAAAAAATTAAAATTTTGGGGATTAAAAAAAAATTTTTTTCTTCTGAACTTCAGGTGAGGCCGTGCCTCACTTGCCTCCCCTGACGAGCCGCCACTGTCTTGTCTTCGAAAAACTTCAATTTTCGTCCCATTTTTCCAACTACTTTAGATCGTTTTAGGTATAAAACACCACCGGCCGAAATGTGGTTCCAAACGTGGTATTCCAGGTTTTTATTTTCAGATTTTAGTGGCACGAGTCAAAGATTTTGACCACTCATTTACTTAGGATAATTATCTTAATTTTTGTTTTAGGTTACTATCAAAGATACGAAAGTAGAGAAGGACGAAGAAATCGACAGCGAAGGATCGAGCGATAAAAAGGCGTAGAATAACTAATTCGTAAAAGATAATAAAAGTAACATTTTTTTAAATAATAGAACTTGCGTGAGAGCACCTATACAAGTTTTATAGACACAAAATTTAATCCTAAAATTCCTTTATAGGGTTTAGAGCTTCAAAAAGAATTCGGCATCAAAAGGGGTGGGTCAAGAAAGTGCTACGTTCTCTACTTTAAAATTAGATTTGTGCCGTGCAGAATTCGTTTTGAGTTAGCAACACCTGCTAAATCATTGGCGAAAGTTTTGCTTGAAGAAAGAGGAATTCTTGGAATAACACGTCAACGATAGGAACTCATCAAAAATGCACTCAAAGCTGAATAGAAACGCGTTTTTAGGTGGGCGACCGGGTGGAAAATTCACCCCTTCCCATATTTTACTCTCCACCGCTGACCCCAGCGCCCTCTATGAGTGAAGTCATCAACATACTAGCGTTGTCTTCATATAGAATTTTACTCCCCATGATTTCTTATTCAATTGCCTTTGAAACTAGAATATTAATTTTTCAAATTTCCAAATGGTAGAAGAAATTAGAAGAAACTGAATTTTCAAACACAGCTGCAGTGTTGGCAGATAAATTGCTGTGCTTAACGCTGACTTTATCAAAAGTTTCCATGGAGCTAGGAAAACTCCTGACGAATTTTATAAATGAGTTTCTAGGCCGAAAAAACCGAAGGGAAAACTTCCCAAAATCATGGGAAAGGGTTCTCATTAGAAGGTGGGTAAAGCCCTGTTTAAAAGGAGCGAGGGAAAAGCCCAAAAGAAGGGAAAATAGATGATTTTAGCGCTCTTTGCTCATGATCTAGACCACTAAAAAGATGTCAAATGTCCATTTTCTTTAATCTCTTTTCAATCTTCAGAGCAAGCAATCAACCAAAACGTCTCACATCGGCATTCAATGCTGACCTTGAAAATTGTTTGCCCCACCATAATTCTTCTCCCCTCCACTGATCGCTGCTCCATCTGTGCTTGAAGTAGTCAACTATACATATTGCGTCGTCTACATATAGAATTTTATTCTCTATTATTTCTTATACTATTTGATTACCTTTGAATCTAGAAAATTAATTTTTCAAATTGATTTGCAAATAGTAAAAGAGTTTAGAAGAAACTGAATTTTCAAATGCAGCTGCAGTATTGGCAGATTTGTTGCTGTGCTTCCCGCTGACTTTAGCAAAATAGCGTTGATCATATAGTTTGCCTTAACAAAATTACTCATACTTACCTGGCGTCGGGGTTAACCGTGATCAGAAAGGCGGTTCCCTCAGAGTGAGGCCTTCCCATTGCACTTCGGCTGGGCTGACCTTTGCGAATATCCCAAATGTGGATATCTCGGGCGCACAATTTTTGGTAGTCGGGACTGCGTACGCGCTATCCCGTATAAATATTTGTGAATTTAAACATCTTTATCATGAATGAGCGATATAGTGATTTTCGGGTAACAGTGATTGTAGTGATTGCTACTTTTAAGTCACGGTGAAAAATAATAGTGACTGTTATTCATGGTGATTTTCAGAATATCATTCGCAGTGCTGCTATCGGTGATACGGCGATACAATTCACAGATTGAAAATACATGTTATTGTCACTAACTAGACTCTTGAGTATAGATTCCGATATTCAAGTGGTATTGGTACAATCACAACAAGTGAACATACCTACTTTAATTTTTTAGCGAATTTTATTTGACCTGTTTTGTAATTCCCTTCAAAAATCAGTTAAAAATCTGTAGATATTCAAAAAGTGAAGTGTGGACTGCGATTGTGACGATAATGAGCGATAATGGCATGGTTGCATCACTGTGCAGAGGCGGCGTATTGAAATAACAGTCACCGACTTTTTTCAATACCAATAACCGATTGTGACTGCTACTTTTAAGTCACCGGTGAAAAATAACGGTGACTGTTATTATCGCTCATCCCTACAGTCAGCGATGTTGGAGCTAGGTAATGACCTCAAGTGCGCAACTAGATATAATGCCATTAAGCACTAACGCTATCTATAACTTGCTCAGTAATGTCGATCGTTGAAAGTAAAGGAAAAACAACAGTACTATGAAAAATATCGGCATAGTTCAATGCTGACCTTGAAAATTGTTTGCCCCACCATAATTCTTCTCCCCACCACTGATCGCTGCTCCATCTGTGCTTGAAGTAGTCAACTATACATATTGCGTCGTCTGTAATATAGAATTTTATTCTCTATTATTTGTTATACTATTTGATTACCTTTGAATCTAGAAAATTAATTTTTAAAATTGATTTGCAAATAGTAAAAGAAATTAGAAGAAATTGAATTTTCAAATGCAGCTGCTGTATTGGCAGATTTGTTGCTGCGCTTCCCGCTGACTTTAGCAAAATAGCATTGATGATATAGTTTACCGTAGCAAAATAACTCATACTTACCTGGCGTCGGGGTTAACCGTGATCAGAAAGGCGGTTCCCTCAGAGTGAGGCCTTCCCATTGCACTTCGGCTGGGCTGACCTTTGCGAATATCCCAAATGTGGATATCTCGGGCGCACAATTTTTGGTAGTCGGGACTGCGTACGCGCTATCCCGTATAGATGTATATGATTTAGAACTTCACTACTGATGCTTTGAATGCTAATGTCTCAGCGATGTTGAAGCGCAATTAGTTATGAGGCGCTCCGGGTACAAAGGGCGAACTCAACAAAACGTAGCCTCGAGATATTCGCATTCTAAAGTTTTATATTATGGGCGAACTCGACAGAAAAGTCATGCCCTGGAATGGGAAAAGGAGTGGGGGATGTGGACTAGTATGTGGAGTTCGCCCTTCGTACCCGCTCGGATATCGCAGTTAGAGTTCTGCCGCACATCGGTTTTTACGTATTTAAAGGGGAAAAAAGGGCGAACTCAACATAAAAATTATATGGGTGTATTCACCAAGAGGTCTAGAATCTGAAGATGAGAAAAAAAAATTTGTCCGTTGTTGAGTTCGCCCTTCGTACCCGGAGCGCCTCATATAATGCCATCAAGCACTAACGCTATTTATAACTTCAAACGTTGAAAGTAAAAGAAAGAACAGAACTATGAAAATATAATTTAATTTAATTTTTTTTTTCCGAATTTTAAACAGTCTTACAATCCTGATTTTGACGTTCTTCATCATCTTCAAAAAATGGACGAAATGATTGTTTAGTATGATAAGTAGCAAAAAATTTGTAATGAAATATTTACCTTCTGAAAAATTGAACTTTTGTGTTTCTCCGGAGCCCATAGTTATAAAAATAAGGTTTCCTATGAAATATATGAACGCTGAGACGTAGAAGACGATTCTCCACAATTCGGGTTTAGTCTGTTGGGTTGAATGAAGGCAGAAAAATGAGGATTGAGTTGTCAAGGTTTAGAAAATAATAGGTTTGATTCAACCGCAGTTTGAAACGGAGCATGCGCAGACGTCAATGGTTTTTTTCCGTCAAATCTGAAGTCATCTGACGTGCAAATCTGCGCATGCTCCATAAGTTTAGAACTGCGGTTGGAACAAAGCTAATACTTACAACATCATAAACGACATATCCGACGAATAAAGGTCCAAAAGTGCCCGAAACATTCGCGACGCCGTTCGTAAATCCCATTATCAAACCGGCGAAGTTTGGAGCGATGTCTAAAACATTGATGTTGAACCCCATAAAAGTAAATCCGACGAGTGTAAAGCCTAGAGTGTACGTAACAATCGCCATTGTCGCATTGTTCGAGTAACCGAGGGCGACCAAACACACAGCAGCTCCCCAGTGACCTGTAACAGTTTGTTTTAAATAAAGGCGTCCCTTTTTCCCTTTACACCAACGCCGAACCTATTGTGTTGAACAATTTTCGTGATTGATTGATTGTCGTTACTTTTTTCTGTATCAACGTGTCCGCTAAATAAGAGACTGGAAACGTCACTATCCACAAGCAAGCAAACGGTAAAGCTGATATCAATCCATTCTAAAAATTACAAAGCATCTATCCAGGCTGCAAGATGTTCTAACAGTGCTTCATTAAAAAAAGATGGTTTTTCTACTTACATTAGTCGTTCCATATTCTAAAACCGAATCAAAATAAGTCGGCATTTGCGTGACAAAAATCCAATAACCCCAACTATGGGTTGTCGTCACAATAGCCACAGCATAGCAGGCTTTATTGCTGAATATTTTGGACCAAGGTATAGGACGGACCTGCCAAAAAAATTTTTAACTCAGAATATTGTAACTTTTCCGCTGCCCGTTATCCCAGAAATCGTGTAGGATCAGCGCTCCAAGCGGCATATGGCATAAATAAAAGGGGCATTGTTACCTTACCGCCGCCCGTTAATCCAGAAATCGTGTAGGGTCAGCGCTCCAAGCGGCATATGACATAACAAATTGTAACCTTTCCGCTGCCCGTTATCCCAGAAATCGTGTAGGATCAGCGCTCCAAGCGGCATATGACATAAATAAAAGGGTCATTGTAATCTTTCCTACGACTGTTATCCAAGAAATCGGGTAGGATCAGCGCTCCAAGCGGCATATGACCTAAATAAAAGGGTCATTGTAACCTTTTCTACGACTGTTATCCCAGAAATCGTGTAGGGTCAGCGCTCCAAGCGGCATATGACCGAAATAAAAGGGTCATTGTAACCTTTTCTACGACTGTTATCCCAGAAATCGTGTAGGATCAGCGCCCCAAGCGGCATATGACATAACAAATTGTAACCTTTCCGCTGCCCGTTATCCAGAAAACGTGTAGTATCAGCGCCCCAAGCGGCATATGACCTAAATAAAAGGGTCATTGTAACCTTACCGCCGCCCATTATCCCAGAAATCGTGTAGGATCAGCGCCCCAAGCGGCATATGACCTAAAAAAAGGGCCATTGTAACCTTACCGCCGCCCGTTAACCCAGAAATCGTGTAAGGTCAGCGCTTCAAGCGGCATATGACATAACAAATTGTAACCTTTCCGCTGCCCGTTATCCAGAAATCGTGTAGGGTCAGCGCCCCAAGCGGCATATGACAAAAATAAAAGGGCCATTGTAACCTTACCGCCACCGTTATCCCAGAAATCTTGTAGGATCAGCGCCCCAAGCGGCATATGACCTAAATAAAAGGGTCATTGTAACCTTTTCTACGACTGTTATCCCAGAAATCGTGTAGGATCAGCGCCCCAAGCGGCATATGACATAACAAATTGTAACCTTTCCGCTGCCCGTTATCCAGAATACGTGTAGTATCAGCGCCCCAAGCGGCATATGACCTAAATAAAAGGGTCATTGTAACCTTACCGCCGCCCATTATCCCAGAAATCGTGTAGGATCAGCGCCCCAAGCGGCATATGACCTAAAAAAAAGGGCCATTGTAACCTTACCGCCGCCCGTTAACCCAGAAATCGTGTAGGATCAGCGCTCCAAGCGGCATATGACAAATAAAAGGGCCACTGTAACCTTACCGCCGCCCGTTATCCCAGAAATCGTGTAGGATCAGCGCCCCAAGCGGATACGATCTAAATAAAAGGGTCATTGTAACCTTTTCTACTACTGTTATACCAGAAATCGTGTAGGATCAGCGCTCCAAGCGGCATATGATAAATAAATGGGCCATTGTAACCTTACCGCCGCCCGTTATCCCAGAAATCGTTTAGGATCAGCGCCCCAAGCGGCATATGACATAACAAATTTTCCTCTTAGTATATTAGCTTTGTTCCAACCGCAGTTGAGAACTGGTTGGAACAAAGCTATTACCTTGGAAGAAGTTTGAACGAGATTCATTTCAATGTAGGTCTTTTCTTCTTCAGATATGTAGGAACAAGTTGACGGACTTTCGGCACCCCAGATGTACCATACGATGCACCAAAGGCTTGAAATAAGTCCTGAAAGATAAAAAATACTGGGCCAACCTCCTGAACTGTCACCCAACACTCCGGACGTTATGAAAGCGACGATAGTTCCAAAATGCATCCCTGAAAGGAGAGGTCAAAGATTATTCTGAAAGTAGCATGCGCAATACCTCCAAGGACAATAGCTCCGCATCTTGCTCTTTCAGTAGGAGGTACCCATCTCGACATCTGCGCAGTCGTAACAGGCATCATAAAACCCTAAAAAACTTTAATAAAAATCATTTTATTTGGATGAAATAAAACACCTGCATGATTCCTAGAGAAACTCTGAGAACGACGAAAGCATATAAGCCTCCGAATCTGACCACGTAGGGCGTCGCGATCGTCGCAACTGCGCTGTACGTCCCGCTGCATAGAAGTAAAATTTTGTTGTTGAGTTTCGTGACGAGAACTGCTGCACACAAATTGCTGAAGAAGTAACCCCAGAAAAAAGCACTGAATAACGTCCCTCGTTCACGGGGAGACCAATCGTAGGTCTATTTCAGTTGTCAATTGATTAATTTTATTCATTTCTCACCTCAGTCCCGTTCCCTTTTTTATCTGTCATCACCACCATCGCCACGCTTAAGTTTATCCGCATCAAATAGTTTGTGGCGAGGCAGAAGAACAAAATGATCGACTGCACATGTCGGACGCCAAACCATGATTTCAAAGCTACAACTTAACACAAAAATATTAGGTGTACAAAATGAAACTCAGCCACAGGGTAAAGTTTGTAGATTTTAGCCGAGTTTCATTTTGTACACCTTGTAGTTCATTTTTTCAAAATGTTGAACATTTTAGGCGTTAAAGTCCATCAAAAGTTGACCTTCTCCGTGTAAGAAGGTTATTGAAGTATAACCATTAAGAAGGTTAGTTTTTAAAGGCTTCTAAATCGTAAACCGTTACAGATATTGAAAAAATGCACTAAATAAAATCTGTTGGAAATTCAATTCTCCTTAATTTTTATTTTATTCATTTTTTCTCTAGGACGCACTGTTTTCAAGATAAATTTACTTTAAAAAAATTATTTTCCGAAAATGGTGCATCCTAGAAAAAAATAATTAAGTACAAATTTATAGAGAATTAAATTTCCTACAATTTTATTTATTAGGTGTACAAAATGAAACTCAGCCACAGGGTAAATTTGAATTTTGTAGATTTTAGCCGAGTTTCATTTTGTACACCTAGTACTTCATTTTTTCAAAATTTTAATCATTTTAGGCGTTAAAGTCCATCAAAAGTTGACCTTCTCCATGTAAGAAGGTTATTGAAGTATAACCATTAAGAAGGTTAATTTTTAAAGGCTTGTAAATCGTAAACCGTTACAGATATTGAAAAAATGCACTAAATAAAATCTGTTGGAAATTTAATTCTCTTTAATTTTTATTCTATTCATTTTTTCTCTAGGACGCACTGTTTTCAAGATAAATGTATTTAAAAAAAATTATTTTCCGAAAATGGTGCATCATAGAAAAAAAATAATTAAGTGCAAAATAGAGAATTAAATTTTCTACAAGTTTTATTTATTATAGTTTGCACTGCTAGCAAAAGAGAGTTATTTTGTTTAAATGTTTGCGACCTTCGTACTGCATTGCATGACTAAATTACCTAATTTAACATACCTTCTGGATATAAATACAACGATTTTAAAACCAAAACTGTTATCAATTTGTCACTCTGACCTATTATCACTCAGGCGTCCATGAACTTTTTGGTAAAAAATTTTTTAGTTACCTTGTACGTCCCCTCGTAGCGAACGAAGCTCACATTCAGTTTTTTTCGGATCACTCATTTTTTTAAATAGGTAAAAAAGTCAAAATGAGACCTTGTATTTTTCAAAATCAATCGTTCCCCACTCGAGTGATATTTTCCCCCTTATCTCCCACCAGCTAACGGTCAATATTATTCAGGTTTTTTTCCTTTCTATTTTGAATATTATAATCTCAATAATTAATGTTTCTGCAAAAAATTGACAGGACGGAAAACTCTGGTAATCGCCCTAAAAACTAAGTTTTTTTACTTCCTTTTTAAATTTATTGTGATACCATCCACGTCGGGTTTTTGGGGAGGGGTCTTCCAGACCCGGAGTATCAAATCGAATATTGATCTTTACCGATCTCAACTTTGTCTGTGGTGCCGGCCGGCCGTCCGTAGCATTTTTCCGGAACACTTTACGGCCACAGTTTTCAACCGATTTTCACCAAATTTTCACACTTTCTTTAGCCGGTGAACAAGAAACTCATGAAGGCGATTTTTGAGTTTAGAAAAAATGGCGGATATATGTCTGTTTGAAATTTAAAAAAATTCGTTGCGGCCGAACCGTTGCTTCGATTTTCACCAAAGTTTCACCAATTACTGCTTATATTTTTTAAAAATTATTGGGGTAAAAAAATTGCCACTTTTTAAAATTTTTTTTTTTAGTAGGGAGAAATTTCGTACTTCTACCCATTACGAGAGGCACATCCCTAGGCCAAAGAGCCCATTATTTCTACCTTGACACTTAATAAAATTTTCGAAAAAAAGAACATATAAAATTAAAAAAAAAAAGAAAAAGGAAAACCCGGAAAATTTTTCGAAAAGAAAAATATTTTTTTTTACTATAAAAACTTAAAAAATTTTTCCAAAAAAAAAACTAGGAAAATTTTCGAAAAAAAAGGAAAACCCGGGAAATTCGAAAAAAGAACTTGGAAAATTCTCCTTTATACTTCCCCTCCCATATACTTCCCACTCCGTTATACTTCCCCTTACGTTTTACGTCCTCTCCGTTATACTTCCCCCTCCTATATAGATACTTCTCTTTAAGGAAGTTTTCCTTGGAAGCTCTTCAAACCAGTACTTTTAATAGGGAGAAATTTCGTACTTCTACCCATTACAAGAGGCACATCCCTAGCCCAAAGAGCCCATTATTTCTACCTTGACACTTAAAAAAATTTTCAAAAAAAAAACTTTAAAAATTTTTCAAAAAAAAAAAAAAAAAAAAAACTCGGACAATTTTTGGGAAAAAACAAAACTCGGACAATTTAAAAAAAAAAAAAATCTTAGAAAATTTTTCGAAAAAACAAACTTGGAAAATTCTCCTTTATACTTTCCCCCTTATACATCCCCTTCCGTTATACTTTCGTTCCCTTATATGTACTTCTCCCTCCGTTATACTTCACCTCTGTTATACTACCCCTCACTTAAACTTCCCTCCCATATACTTCCCCTCACTTATACTTCCCCTCACTTATACTTCCCCCTCCCATTACTTCCCCTCCCATATACTTCCCACTCCGTTATACTTCCCCTTACTTAATCTTACCCCTCCCATAACTTCCCCTCCCATATACTTCCCACTCCGTTATACTTCCCCCTCCTATGTAGATACTTCTCTTTAAGGAAGTTTTCTTTGGGAGCTCTTCAAACCAGTACTTTAGTTAAAGGAGCATGGAAATCCTCTAAAATTTTGGTTTCTCCGTTAAAAAGCTGTGGGGAAACTCACAAAATGCGGAAAAAAATAGTTTATGAGCCAGGGAGAATTTTCGGGGCTTCAAGAAATGGGTAGAAAGTCAGAAAATTTGTAAAAGAGTTTTCTCCTTCAAAAGAAAGTAAAACCCATAGAAATCCCTTAAAAAATAGAATCGAAAAATGAAAAACTTAATTTTTTTTTGGGTAAATTGTGAGGAAAAGGAACGCAATCCCTTTGACTCTTATAAAGTACTAGTCTGGAGCTGGCCCCGACGGGAACTTCCTTAAAGAGAAGTATCTATATAGGAGGGGGAAGTATATGGGAGGAGAAGTATAACGGAGTGGGAAGTATGTGGGAGGGGAAGTATAACGGAGGGGGAAGTATAACGGAGTAGGAAGTATAATATGGGAGGGGAAGTATAACGGAGGGGAAAGTATAAGGAAGGGGAAAGTATAACAGATGGTGAAGTATAATGGAGGGGGAAGTATAAGGGAACGAAAGTATAAAGGAAGGGGATGTAGTAGGGAGGGAAAGTATAAAGGAGAATTTTCCAAGTTAGTTTTTTCGAAATATTTTCGGGCTTTTTTTTTTTTTTTTTTTTTTTTTTTTCGAAAAATTTTTTAAGTTCTTTTTTTTGAAAAATGTTCGAAGTTTTTTTTGTCCGAAAAATTTTTTTTTTTTTTTCAAAAAATTTTCAAAGTTTTTTTCGAAAAATTTTCCGGGTTTTTTTTTTTTTCCATTTTTTTCGAAAAATTTTTTAAGTTCTTTTTTTCGAAAAATTTTCTAAGTTTTTTTTTTTCGAAAAATTTTCCGGTTTTTTTTTTCTTTTTCTTTTTTTCTTTTTTCTTTTTTATTTTTTTTGAAAAATTTTAAGTTCTTTTTTTCGAAAAATTTTCTAAGTGTCGAGGTAGAAATAATGGGCTCTTTGGCCTAGGGATGTGCCTCTCGTAAAGGGTAGAAGTACGAAATTTCTCCCTACTAATAAAAATAGTAATTAAAAAGTGGCAATTTTTTTGCACCGAAAATTCTTAAAAATTATAAGGAGTAATTGGTGAAAATTTGGTGAAAATCGGATTAACGGTTCGGCCGCAGCGAATTTTTTAAAATTTCAAACAGACATATCTCCGCCATTTTTTCGAAATTCAAAAATCCCCCTCGTTACATTCTTCTTCACCGGCTAAAGAAATTTGTGTAAAAATTTGGTGAAAATCGGATGAAAACTGTGGCCGTAAAGTGTTCCGGAAAAAATGCTACGGACGGCCGGACAGCCGGCCGGCCGGCCGGCACCACAGACAAAGTTGAGATCGGTAAATATCAATATTCGATTTGAACCTCCGGGGTCTGGAAGACCCTTCCCCAAAAACCCGACGTCGAGGGTATCGCAATAACTTCTTTAAGGAAGTTAAAAAGACCGTCAACCAATGAACACCTTTCTTTTCTTACCTTCTTTCATTATAAAGATACTCAATTCTTTTTTACACGGAAAATTTTGAATAACGGAATTGTTTTTTTTTTTTTTCTTTCCTATTAACATTTTAATGCGTTTTCTTACCTTTTTCGAGTAAAAACATGATAACGACTCAAATTGTCCTCATGTCTTGTGAATTTATTAAAAACTATCTTTATTGCAAGATATGTAAGATAGGAATAATCCTACTTTATCAGTAAATAAACGGGAAGATATTTAAACCTTGGTAAAAACCAAGCCGAAATATTGTGACCAAAACGAAAGAATGGCGCAAGTTCTAACCTAACCAAAAATTTTTTTTCTTGTGAATCAAAAAAAGGTAGGAAATCGCTTCTAATCTTTAAAAAAATTGACAAAAACTTGAGGAAAACTCCTGGAAATCTGGAAAAATTAGGGCCGTTACGGAAAAAACTGGCGACAGCCCTAATCATTTTTACTCTACGGGGTCAGAAAGACCCACGGAATGAGGGTAATACAATAACTTTTATTTTAAAAAACACTTTCGCCGTAGACGTCTAGAAAGATTATTCAATGTAAAGAATTTTTTTTTCTCTCATCTGATATATAATGTTGACGGCATCTCGGCACCCTATCCATAGCAAACGACACACCATAAGAAATGATATAAAGCCCGGAAGATAAAAATACTGGGGCAAACCTCCCCCGTTATAAATGAGAAGATCAGAATTTTTAGAATTAAAAGAAAATAATGGACAAAGAAAGCTTATTTTCGCTTTTTAGAACTTTTTAACGGATATAATTAAACTTAAGGTTTATGTTTGAAAAGTTTTTTAACCGTTGAGCCTTCTTTATCAATATTATCCCGAATAAACCAAAGAAAATTATCCTTTGATTAGAAAACTTTCTTCTTTCAAAAAGCATAAAATATAAGTTACCTAGAAGATTTAAGAATGAGCTCGCTTTTTCCCAAAAATGAACTATTAGGTGTACAAAATGAAACTCGGCGAAAATCTACAAAATTCAAATTTACCCTGTGGCTAAGTTTCATTTTGTACACCTAATAAACAAAAATTGTAGGAAATTTAATTCTCTACAAATTTGTACTTAATTATTTTTTTCTAGGATGCACCATTTTCGGAAAATAATTTTTTTTTTAAATAAATTTATCTTGAAAACAGTGCGTCCTAGAGAAAAAATGAATGAAATAAAAATTAAAGAGAATTAAATTTCCAACAGATTTTATTTAGTGCATTTTTCAATATCTGTAACGGTTTACGATTTACAAGCCTCTAAAAATTAACCTTCTTAATGGTTATACTTCAATAACCTTCTTACACGGAGAAGGTCAACTTTTGATGGACTTTAACGCCTAAAATGTTTAAAATTTTTAAAAAATGAACTACTAGGTGTACTATTTGAAACTCGGCTAAAATCTGTGGCTGAGTTTCATTTTGTACACCAATAAATTTCGGGGAGGTGCAAGGGACGAAAAACGAGTCCGTCAAGATAAAAATAAGAAATTTGAAGGGTAAAAAAGTGTTTGTATGCTAAAGAGAACGATTCATCTCGTAATTGAAAACGGTTCCGTATAAAAGGAGTCTAAAATAAATTTCGTTTGTTCTAAGCCTTAAAATTGCAAACTGAGAGGATTCTACTAGTTGCTTTTACATGAAAATGTACTAGAATGGTAAATGAAACAGCCTCGGCGATTTCATTTGCATATAAGTGTTCGAGATTAACCGGAGGATCCGAGGAGTGAAACGTCTTATGCTCTTCAGGCTTAATTAAAACGTCATCTCAACAATGAAAGGAGAGAGAGAAATGAGCCTAAGCAAACAACGTATGTATTTTCATCGTTTCATACTTTTAGTCTTAAGATCTCTTTCACGTAGAGAAAAAAAAGTGCTTGTTTGAAGACCTTCCAACGAAAACTTCATTAAAGAAAAATATAGGAGGGGGAAGTATAAGTGGGGGAAGTATAATGGAGGGGGGAGCATAATTGAAAACCAACTAAATAATGCCCTTTATATCCAATTTTTGGGAGTCTTCCAGAGAATTCGTAAAAATGGCGGTAATCTGTCTGTCTGAAGTTACATTAGGTGTACAAATTGAAACTCGGCTAAAATCTACAAAATTCAAATTTACCCTGTGGCTGAGTTTCATTTTGTACACCTAATAAATGAAATTGTAGGAAATTTAATTCTCTATAAAGTACTTAATTTTTTTATTCTAGGATGCACCATTTTTGGAAATAATTTTTTTTTAAATAAATTTATCTTGAAAACAGTGCGTCCTAGAGAAAAAATGAATAGAATAAAAATTAGAGAGAATTAAATTTACAACAGATTTTATTTAGTGCATTTTTTCAATATCTGTAACGGTTTACGATTTACAAGCATTTAAAAATTAACCTTCTTAATGGTTATACTTCAATAACCTTCTTACACGGAGAAGGTCAACTTTTAATGGACTTTAACGCCTAAAATGTTTAAAATTTTGAAAAAATGAACTACTAGGTGTATACCTAAAATTTGATGTGCTACCTCCAAATCTATATATATGTATGTTTACCAAATACTTCTTATATTTAACAGGATTTATAGAGAGAAAAAAAATTAGCAGGGAGAAAATGGTGTGCTGAGCGAAGACTGATTTTCTGCACCTTGATACTAGAAATTTCATTTTCTTGATATTGGGGGAAGAAAAAATATTGCTCTGATTTAAGAAAGTTCCTGAGCAACTACTTTTTCCATGATGAAGGTTTCAAAAATTTTGTGTGCGACTTCCGCTAATTGTGAGGTCTTCTACTGTTAGCAAATTACAATTGTCGCGTTACCCCGAGAAACAATGCAAACATTTGAATAAATAAACATCCGAGACAAAACATCACATAATTAGTATGGTTCATAAAGGTTGTTGAAGCAATTTATGAATTAAATACAGCGTTGGTGGATTATAATCTAAAGGTCCTCAAATACAGCAAATTAGAAGCTTTTTACCGACAAAATCAAGGCCTTTTTTTTACTAGCTTACATAAAAAATTACGGGTGTTTAAGGGTGTTTATTGCGAGCCCTTATCAATATCAACCTCCCCACCAACCAAAGTATTCCTCTACTTGAGAAAGTTCCCGCACCGATCGCACATTCGCACTACTGCAGTAGGGGATTCCTTCAAATTATTAGTGAGTGGGTGAAGGGGAATGTAATAATAATAGGTGTACAAAATGAAACTCAGCCACAGGGTAAATTTGAATTTTGTAGATTTTAGCCGAGTTTCATTTTGTACACCTAGTAGTTCATTTTTTCAAAATTTTGAACATTTTAGGCGTTAAAGTCCATCAAAAGTTGACCTTCTCCGTGTAAGAAGGTTATTGAAGTAAAACCATTAAGAAGGTTAATTTTTAAAGGCTAGTAAATCGTAAACCGTTACAGATATTGAAAAAATGCACTAAATAAAATCTGTTGGAAATTTAATTTTCTTTAATTTTAATTTTATTCATTTTTTCTCTAGGACGCACTGTTTTCAAGATAAATTTATTTTAAAAAAAAATTATTTTCCGAAAATGGTGCATCCATTTCGCTCGTTGTTCGTCGAAAAAAGATAATGGTTACAGCAATTTTTTAGAAGTTTTTACAAGACACCTTTATTCATAAAATATTTAAAATCATCTCCACACTGCTTAAGAAATTTGGGAGCAATAAAAACGTCTTCGTTGATCATATCTTCCTTTCCGTCTGCCGCTTTTTCCATGTCGAACGCCGAGTCCATATCTGCTGTCATACCTGGATGGAATAAGGCCAAAATGATGAAGGAATAAAGATCTTTTCTCTCAGCTTCTTCCATGACGTCATTCAATGTGGGTATGTACTTATCATACCCGAATCGTCTCAAATTCGAGTCTAATGATTCCCAGTAGGTTTTAAGAAGATATTTTATGTTTGATCTTCTCACTTCAGGATGTACGCTTGTATAAAGGAAGTAGAGCACGTCCCAAATGTAGGAGCTAACATGACTCACCTGAAAATCAATCAACCTAAAAAAAAACGTTAAAAATTAATATTTATAAATTATATGCTTTTCCAACAGTTTGAAACTCGTGGAGCATGCGCAGAAGGATTTGGACGTTCAAATCGTTTGTCAAATCTGAAGTCATCTTTCTGCGCATGCTCCAGAAGTGCGTTTTGAACAAAGCTAATATTAGGTGTACAAATGAAACTCGGCTAAAATCCACAAAATTCAAATTTACCCTGTGGCTGAGTTTCATTTTGTACACCTAACAAAAGGAAATTGAAGGAAATTTAATTCTCTATTTTGTACTTAATTTTTTTTCTAGGATGCACCATTTTCGGAAAATAATGTTTTTTGAAATAAATTTATCTTGAAAACAGTGGGTCCTAGAGAAAAAATGAATAGAATAAAAATTAGAGAGAATTAAATTTCCAACAGATTTTATTTAGTGCATTTTTTCAATATCTGTAACGGTTTACGATTTACAAGCCTTTAAAAATTAAACTTCTTAATGGTTATACTTCAATAACCTTAGACGAAGAAGGTCAACTTTTGATGGACTTTAACGCCTAAAATGTTCAAAATTTTGAAAAAATGAACTACTAGCTGAACAAAATGAAACTCGGCTAAAATCTACAAAATTCAAATTTACCCTGTGGCTGAGTTTCATTTTGTACACCTAATATAAGCGTTTCTAAACGCAGTTTGAAACTCCTGGAGCATGCGCAGAAGGATTTGGACGTTCAAATCATTTGTCAAATCTGAAGTCATCTTTCTGCGCATGCTCCAGAAGTGCGTTTGGAACAAAGCTAATATTTTTATTACTTCATTGATGTAAGGACGCCGTCTTCTGAGTATTTAAACATCATATTCGTCGTCCATGAATCTCCGTGATTTAAAACGACCAAAGCTGACTCTCTGTCTTTTTCCTCTATAGATAAATCCTGCAGCCTTTTCACTATGACCGTTTTTAGTTTTTGCAATTTTAATCCAAATTCTTTCCTAAAAAAATAAATAATATTTTTGGCATGCTACCTTTTCCCATTTACCATTCAGCGGGCCATTTTTCGAGAACGATTTTCGATAAATTTCCCGTGCTACTTTCAAACAACAATTTCATGATGTCGGGCATTTTTGCGATGTAAAAGGCTGAATGTCCGACGCCGTGAGGAGTCCTCTGTCGATCAAAATTCTGGACATAGCATGAAAACGGCCGATCGATCTTAAAAACATTTTCGCATGGTCCAAATTCAAACAGTTCCTCCTCTCAGCAATGTCGTATCCAAGCTCCTTTAAAAGAAAGGATAAGACCTAATTTTTTCGCCTTAGTTTTTACCTTCAAATCGTCGAAAACTAAGACGCTATAAGGTTTATAACCGTACATTTGGCACCAAAGTTTTTCCCTGTTATCACTAAACTCATCCATGAGACATTCCATTTGAGAAAAGACGTTTTCATAGATCTGAAAACAATGAAAGGTAAATAAACAAAAGTAGTGGATTGAAGAGCTTCCAACGAAAATTTCCTTAAAGAGAAGTATCTATATAGGAGGGGGAAGTATAACGGAGGGGAAGTAAAACGTAGGGGGAAGTTTATGGTGGGGAAGTATATGGGAGGGGGAAGTATAAGTGAGGGGAAGTATATGGGAGGGGGAAGTTTAAGTGAGGGGTAGTATAACGGAGGGGAAGTATAAGGGAGGGAAAGTATAAAGGAGAATTTTCCAAGTTTGTTTTTTCGAAAAATTTTCTAAGTTTATTTTGGAAAAATTTTCCGAGTTTTGTTTTTCCCAAAAATTTTCCGAGTTTTGTTTTTCCCAAAAACTTTCCGAGTTTTTTCGAAAAATTTTCCGGGTTTTCCTTTTTTTTCTCTTATTCTTTTTTTTTTTTTTTTTTTTTTTTTTAATTTTCTAAGTTTTTTTTTTTTTAATTTTCTAAGTTTTTTTTTTTCGAAAATTTTCTAATTTTTTTTTCAAAAATTTTTAAAAGTTTTTTTTCGAAAAATTTTCCGAGTTTTCCTTTTTTTTTTTTCGAAAATTCATCGTGTAAAGGTAGAAATAATTGGCTCTTTGGCCTAGGGATGTGCCTCTCGTAAAGGGTACGAAATTTCTCCCTACTAATAAAATAGTAATTAAAAAGTGGCAATTTTTTTGCACCAAAAATTCTTAAAAAATATAAGGAGTAATTGGTGAAAATTTGGTGAAAATCGGATAAACGGTTCGGCCGCAGCGAATTTTTTAAAATTTCAAACAGACATATCTCCGCCATTTTTTCGAAAATCAAAAATCGCCCTCGTTACATTTTTGTTTTCCGACTAAGGAAGATTTTGTGAAAATCGGTTAAAAACTGTGGCCGTAAAGTGTTCCGGAAAAAATTCTACGGCCGGCCGGCACCACAGACAAAGTTGAGATCGGTAAAGATCAAATTTGACCCTCCGGGGTCTGGAAGACCCCAAAAACCCGACGTGGAGGGTATCACAATAACTTCTTTAAGGAAGTTAAAAAAAATTTTAGACTCACTTTTGTTTCGTTTTTGAAAGGTTCCAGATCTTTCAACGCTTCCGCTTTTTACCCTCGAGCATAACTTTGACAACAAGCGTTTTGTTCTTCTTTCTCCCCGAGCCAAGAATCATCTCGAGCTTGCATCTTTTGATGACGCTCACGTAGTTGTCGCCTTTTGGAACTGTACCTTCATCATTTTGAAATTTGGTTACTTTTAAAATTTCATTCTCTCTCCGATTCCGCCTAAAAATCGTCTCGATCCAATCGTTGTCCATTTTTATCAGCGATTTTTATTTGTGAACTGTCTGCCGTTAAAAAACGATGTGATGTTTGGCTTTTTTATCTTAGGCCTTGCGCTCAACCTCGAGTGCTCTCCCACCAAAATAATTAATAGCATAACACTTTAATTTCATATCATTTTTATTATTGAAGCACTTTAGTCGTTTAAATAAAACAAAGGCGAACCAGAGACCTCAAAAATACCTTTTTATCATCAAGATACTCCTCTCCACCATGAAATTTACTTACGAAAAATTGATGAATTAACCTTGAAATATTCATAATACTATATCTTGTAATTTGAGTACCTAATAAGAGGTTTGGCGGAGAATAAAACTAGAGGAAGTCATTTTTCAAGATAATTTCAGTGAATGGAGGAAAACTTTTTGAAAAAATCTAACTTTTGCTGGAGAATATACGTCAAAAACCTTCCTAGAATTATAACGAAATACTAAAAGAAGTATCCTAAATTCTTTAAAATGACGAGTTTAGCAACGTTCTAACGAGCTAGGTAGCCTTCTAAATAATTACTTCCCCCATTGCTCTCTGGGAGATAAGTGGTACTTTAAGGCTAAGGTGGACGGTAAGGATTAGAAAGATGAGAGATTAAGTATCGCTTCCGGTTTTCTATCCCGGAAAACGAAAATCCACCATTTTTAAACTTCCCTAAAGAAGTTATTGTGATACCCTCCACGTCGGGTTTTTGGGGACAAATGGAATATTGATCTTTACCGATCTCAACTTTGTCTGTGGTGCCGGCCAGCCGTAGCATTTTTTTCCGGAACACTTTACGGCCACAGTTTTCATCCGATTTTCACCAAATTTCACACTTTCTTTAGCCGGTGAACAAGAATGTAACGAGGGCGATTTTTGTATTTCGAAAAAAAAAAAAAATGGCGGAGATATGTCTGTTTGAAATTTTAAAAATTCGCTGCGGCCGAACAGTCAATCCGATTTTCACCAAAGTTTCACCAATTACTCTTTATATTTTTTAAGAATTATTGGGGTAAAAAAAAGGAATTTTTTTACATTAATTATCATTTTAGTAGGGAGAAATTCCATATTTCCACGCCTAACGAGAGGGACCTCCCTTTGGTAAAAATTCGATTATTTCTACCTTGATACTTGGAAAAAAAAAATTAGAAAACTTATAAATTAGACAATTTTTCGGAAAAAAAATTCCCCCCTCCCTTATACTTCCCCCTCCCTTATACTCTCCCACTTATACGCCCCCCTTATACTTCACCCTCCCTTATACTTCCCCCTCCCTTATACTTCCCCCTCCCTTGTACTTCCTCCTTCCGTTATACTTCCCTTCCTTTATACTAACGGAGATATGTCTTTGGTAAAAATTCGATTATTTCTACCTTGATAGGTACCTACTTGAAAAAAAAAAAAAACTTAAAAATTAGAAAAATTTTCGGTAAAAAAAAATCCCCCCCTATACTTCCCCCTCCCTTATACTTCCTCCCTTATACTTCCCCTCCTTTATACTTCCCCTCCTTTATACTTCCCCCTCCATTATACTTCCCCTCCTTTATACTTCCCCCTCCATTATACTTCCTCCTTCCGTTATACTTCCCCTTTCTTTATACTGGCGGAGATATGTCTGTTTGAAATTTTAAAAAATTTCCTGCGCCCGAACCGTTGCAGTTGGTTCGATTTTCATCAAAGTTTCACCAATGATTCCTTATATTTTTTGAGAATTTTTGGTGTAAAAATTAATTATCATTTTAGTAGGGAGAAATTACATACTTCCACGCCTAACGAGAGGGACCTCTCTTGGGCAAAAATCCCATTATTTCTACTTTCATACTTAAAAATTTTTCGGAAAAAAAAGAAAATTCTTGAAAATTTTCTCCCTCCGTTATACTTCCCCCTCCCTTATACTTCCCCCTACGTTATACTTCCCCTCTCTTATACTTCCCCCTCTATATTTTAACTTCTCTTTAAGGAAGCTTTCGTTGGAAGCTCTTCAAACAAGTACTTTGTATTTCGGATGCCCATTTTTAACTTTCTTAGAGAGATGTTATTGTGATACCCTCAATGTCTTTGGAAAAGGGTTCATTTGAGGCGCTCCAGGTACGAAGGGCGAACTCAACAAAACGTAGTTTCGATATATTCGCATTTTAAAGTTTTATGTTACGGGCGAACTCAACAGAAAAGTCATGCCCTGGAATAGGAAAAGGAGTAGGGGTTGTGGAGTTCGCCCTTCGTACCCGCTCGGATATCGCAGTTAGAGCTTTGCCGGATATTGGTTTTTACGTATTTAAAGGGGAAAAAAGGGCGAACTCAACATAAAAATTATATGGGTGTATTCACCAAGAGGTCTATAATCTGAAAATGAAAAAAAAAAAATTTGAAGCTTGCTAAATAAAAAAATAAGCAATTAAATAAAAAGGTTGTTAAAACGTTTAGTTTTAATTAATTTTATTTGGATAGGAACGAGCGCAGACTCGGCCTGATTGATGGTCGTTTTTAATTGTTTTCTACATCCGATTCTTCTTGAAAATACTCCGATTTCATTATTTGTCAAGACCGTCTCTCAGTAAATATTTCTTTAGGCTACCTCTTTAGAGGGGGAAAGATCTAAAGAATTTTTTTAGATGTTATTTTTTTTTGTACCGACTCACCAATGGTGTTTCAATTTAAATTGAACCGAGTAAATTAGGAAGAGGAAAAGAGCAGAAAAAAGTTAGGCTGTGGGATTCGAACAGAAGATCTTTGGGTCACAGGGAAGCTCCGATCACATCTCATAAGTCGGTAGAATGTTGGGCTACTTTTTCTTGGTGAGAGGTTGGCAATACTGATTAATCGAGGTTATTTTGGGACATCTTATATTTTAAGTATTTACAACATATTAAATAACGCCTTCTGCCACCCATTGTTTAAGTTCGTGTTGAACGTA
The DNA here is from genome assembly GCA_014119065.1 of Orius insidiosus. NCBI lineage: Eukaryota > Metazoa > Arthropoda > Insecta > Hemiptera > Anthocoridae > Orius > Orius insidiosus. The sequence continues at coordinate 43,503 of JACGAQ010000905.1, read as the reverse complement.
TTTTTTGAATGTTTCGTCGTTGTAGATTTCGGAATTGTGAGGGTAGACTTCGTCGTCGTCGATCATGCAGTTGCCAAGGTCGAGCGGGTTTTCGGCGGACGTGCAGTTGACGGCGAGGTTGAATACGACGGACATGAAGCCGAAAAAAGCGACGCGTTTCATCTCCGCTTTTACATCCTCCAACGTCGGAATCTTGGGCGAATTGTAATTGTAAAATTTAAAAGTGTAGAGCAACGTCTGGTGGTACGCTTCGATTATTTTATCGTATTGGCTCCTTCTCAATTCCGGCTTCAAAGCGGTATAGAAGAAATAAATAAGGTCAAACGCATACGAGTTCCAGTGGCTCATTTGAAAGTCAACAAACCTAAAAATTGAATAAAAATATATATTTTTTTATAAATATCAGAAGTGTAGTGGACCTCCCTTAATTTTCCGATATCAGAAGTGGGATAATACAAGGTAATACAATAATTTGCGGTATCACTGCCGTGATAGGCGGTATCACTGCCGTGATAGGCGGTATCACTGCCGTGATAGGCGGTATCACTGCCGTGATAGGCGGTATCACTGCCGTGATAGGCGGTATCACTGCCGTGATAGGCGGTATCACTGCCGTGATAGGCGGTATCACTGCCGTGATAGGCGGTATCACTGCCGTGATAGGCGGTATCACTGCCGTGATAGGCGGTATCACTGCCGTGATAGGCGGTATCACTGCCGTGATAGGCGGTATCACTGCCGTGATAGGCGGTATCACTGCCGTGATAGGCGGTATCACTGCCGTGATAGGCGGTATCACTGCCGTGATAGGCGGTATCACTGCCGTGATAGGCGGTATCACTGCCGTGATAGGCGGTATCACTGCCGTGATAGGCGGTATCACTGCCGTGATAGGCGGTATCACTGCCGTGATAGGCGGTATCACTGCCGTGATAGGCGGTATCACTGCCGTGATAGGCGGTATCACTGCCGTGATAGGCGGTATCACTGCCGTGATAGGCGGTATCACTGCCGTGATAGGCGGTATCACTGCCGTGATAGGCGGTATCACTGCCGTGATAGGCGGTATCACTGCCGTGATAGGCGGTATCACTGCCGTGATAGGCGGTATCACTGCCGTGATAGGCGGTATCACTGCCGTGATAGGCGGTATCACTGCCGTGATAGGCGGTATCACTGCCGTGATAGGCGGTATCACTGCCGTGATAGGCGGTATCACTGCCGTGATAGGCGGTATCACTGCCGTGATAGGCGGTATCACTGCCGTGATAGGCGGTATCACTGCCGTGATAGGCGGTATCACTGCCGTGATAGGCGGTATCACTGCCGTGATAGGCGGTATCACTGCCGTGATAGGCGGTATCACTGCCGTGATAGGCGGTATCACTGCCGTGATAGGCGGTATCACTGCCGTGATAGGCGGTATCACTGCCGTGATAGGCGGTATCACTGCCGTGATAGGCGGTATCACTGCCGTGATAGGCGGTATCACTGCCGTGATAGGCGGTATCACTGCCGTGATAGGCGGTATCACTGCCGTGATAGGCGGTATCACTGCCGTGATAGGCGGTATCACTGCCGTGATAGGCGGTATCACTGCCGTGATAGGCGGTTTCACTGCCGTGATAGGCGGTTTCACTGCCGTGATAAGCGGTATCACTACTGTGATAACCGATATCAACCTAACCAAAAAATACCACCAGGCGGACGATTCACTACCAAAAAAAATAACGGATAGGTATCAGATTGTGATATCGGATATACCGCAACAGATATCAGTTATTCTGCAAAAGATATCAGATATACCGCAATAGATATCAGATATACCGCAACAGATATCAGATGAATCGCAATAGATATCAGATGTATCGCAACATACATCAGATATTCCGAAACAGATATCAGATATACCGCAATAGATATCAGATATACCGCAACAGATATCAGATGAATCGCAATAGATATCAGATATACCTCAACAGATATCAGATGTTTCGCAACAGATATCAGATATACCGCAATAGATATCAGATATTCCGCAACAGATATCAGGTATATCGCAACCGATATCAAGTATATCGCAACCGATATCAAGTATATGGCGACAGATATCAGATATATGGCGACAGATATCAGATATACCGCAACATATATCAGATGAATCGCAATAGATATCAGATATACCGCAATAGATATCAGATATACCGCAATAGATATCAGATATACCGCAACAGATATCAGATGAATCGCAATTGATATCAGAATATGTATCGCAACAGACATCAGATGTTTCGCAACAGCTATCGGATATATCGCAACAGATATCAGATGAATCGCAATTGATATCAGAATATGTATCGCAACAGACATCAGATGTTTCGCAACAGGTATCGGATATACCGCAACAGATATCAGATATTCTACATAAGATATCAGATATACCTCAACAGATATCAGATGTTTCGCAACAGATATCAGATGAATCGCAACAGATATCAGATATACCGCAACAGATATCAGATATACCGCAACAGATATCAGATATATTATCACAACAGAAATCAGGTGCGGTAATACAAGATTCTCTGGTGATTCTGCGATATCAGAAGTGGGAAAACGGATATCAGAAGTGGAAAAACGGATATCAAAGTGGGAAAACATAAGACCCCATTGAAATTTTGAAGTTAGACTAAAAAAATTACCGAATTCCGACTGGATAATCGTGCCCAGAACAAGGGCTGTATTTGAACATCACGTTACAAGTCCAGAAATCTCCGTGGCACAAAACGTTTAATTTGGACGAATCCACCCGACTTATATCTTCTAATCGATCGCAGCACGTTTCAGACAAGGCTTCTATTTTTTCGCCCAAATCGTGCCTAGAATAGAAAGAAAAATAATATCAATTTGATCCTCTTGTTTTCACGTTATTTTTTTCAAGTATACCATTCAGGTCCCCAGTGTTCTTTCATCACTTTTCCGAAAAGTTCCATGCCACCTTTGAGCATTCGATTGACGGCTTTTGTGTTCGAGGCGAAGAAAAATGTTCCGAATTCCGCCGGATGGATTATTCCTTTTTTGTATAAGATTACGGTCATGGCGTGATATCGAGCTAAACTTCGGACTGCGAGGTAACCATGATTTTGATCCAGCATCTCTTTTCGGTCAATCCCTTGATAATTCATTTCCTGGAACAGTGAAAATTGACAATTAGGAATTTCGACAATTTTTGATATTTATGGTGAGTGAAACTCCCGATTTTGTTTATTCCTACATGCCTGGGACCACTTTAAATCTTTTTAGATAGGCCTAAAACATATTTTTCGACATCCTACATGATAGGGTTAAGTTGATGTTGCGCCAAGCTTTCTCGTGGGGGGGGGGGGGGGGTGCGATCAGTGCTATTTTCGATTACTACGATTATAATCATTATTATTATTATGCCCTACTCGTTCCCAAGAACCGTGTTACAATAGTTGAGGCGCTCCGGATACGAAGGGCGAACTCGACATCGTACAAATTTTTTAACTTCCTTAAAGAAGTTATTGTGATACCCTCGACGTCAGTTTTTTTTTCATTTTCAGATTCTAGACCTCTTGGTGAATACACCCATATAATTTTTATGTTGAGTTCGCCATTTTTTCCCCTTTAAATACGTAAAAAGCGAAACTTTAAAATTGTCGAGTTCGCCCTTCGTATCCGGAGCGCCTCAATTTCTCTTTGAGTAAAAAAAAAAAACTACGAACATACCTTTAAATCGTTAAAAATAATGGTGTCGTAGGATCTGTGGCCGAAAAAATCAGGCCAAAGTTTGTCTTCTTTATCACCGTTTTCAATCATGAGGTATTCCATTTCCGAAAGAACGTCCGCGTAGACCTAAAATAAAAATAAAACATAAACATATCCTTTGGGCAAAACTAACCTTAGTTTCCGTTTTGAATAGTGAGTATTCTTCAAGAAATTTGGTAAAAAGCTCTTTTTCAGGCAAACGTTTTATAATGGCCGATGCAGTGGTCATACGTCCCGAGCCGAGTACGGCAGTAACTTTGGCCCTTTCGAGAAGACTCGCGTGGTTATCGCCTTTCGGAACCGCAGGCTCCAAATCGACTTCTACGATCTTCTGTATCGTATTTTCCCTCACGTACTTCTTCATCATAACCTCCAACCAGGGCCGTATTTGAAAGTCCATCTAAAATACCAACAAAATTAAATTTTTTTATTGATATATTATCCAGGAGAAAAGATATTTTATTATTGCTTCCTACAAATAAAGTAAAAATATTTACATTCTCAAAACAACTAGATGGAAGAAAAATATCCTTACTTTTGTCCTATCGCAACAGATATCAGGTATATGGCAACATATATCAGGTATATCTAAACAGGTATCAGATATTTCGCAACAGATATCAGGTATATCGCAACATATATCAGGTATATCGCAACAGGTATCAGGTATATCGCAACAGATATCAGAATATCGCAACAGGTATCAGTTATATCTAAATAGGTATCAGATATTTCGCAACAGATATCAGATTTGTTGCGTCAGATATCAGATATATGGCAACAGATATGATATGTCGCAACAGATATCAGGTATATCGCAACCGATATCAAGTATATGGCGACAGATATCAGATATGGCGACAGATATCAGATATATGGCGACAGATATCAGATATATGGCGACAGATATCAGATATATGGCAAAAGATATCTGGTATATAGCGACAGATATCAGGTATATGGCGGCACATATCAGGTATATGGCGACAGATATCAGGTATATGGCGACAGATATCAGATTTATGGCGACAGATATCAGGTATATCTAAACAGGTATCAGATATTCGCAACGGATATATGGCAACAGATATCAGATATATGGCGACAGATATCAGGTATATGGCAACAGATATCTGGTATATGGCGACAGATATCAGGTATATGGCGACAGATATCAGATATATGGCAAAGATATATATGGCAACAGATATCAGGTATATGGCAACAGATATCAGATATATCGCAACAGATATCAGGTATATCGCAACATATATCAGGTATATCGCAACAGATATCAGGTATATGCAACAGATATCAGGTATATCGCAACAGATATCAGTTATATCTAACAGGTATCAGATATTTCGCAACAGATATCAGATTTGTTGCTTCGGGTATCAGATATATGGCAACAGATATCAGATATGTCGCAACAGATATCAGATATGTCGCAACAGGTATCAGGTATATCGCAACCGATATCAAGTATATCGCAACCGACATCAAGTATATGGCGACAGATATCAGATATATGGCGAAAGATATCTGGTATATGGCGACAGATATCAGGTATATGGCGACACATATCAGATTTATGGCGACATATATCAGATTTATGGCGACATATATCAGATTTATGGCGACAGATATCAGATATATGGCGACAGATATCAAATGGCAACAGATATATATGGCAACAGATATCAGATATATGTCGACAGATATCAGGTAGATGGCAACAGATATCTGGTATATGGCGACAGATATCAGGTATATGGCGACAGATATCAGATATATGGCAAAGATATATGGCAACAGATATCAGGTATATGGCAACAGATATCAGATATATCGCAACAGATATCAGGTATATCGCAACATATATCAGGTATATCGCAACAGATATCAGGTATATTGCAACAGATATCAGGTATATCGCAACAGATATCAGTATATCTAAACAGGTATCAGATATGTCGCAACAGATATCAGATATGTCGCAACAGGTATCAGGTATATCGCAACCGATATCAGTATATCGCAACCGATATCAAGTATATGGCGCCAGATATCAGATATATGGCGAAAGATATCTGGTATATGGCGACAGATATCAGGTATATGGCGACATATCAGATTTATGGCGACATATATCAGATTATGGCGACATATATCAGATTTATGGCGACAGATATCAGATATATGGCGACAGATATCAAATGGCAACAGATATACATGGCAACAGATATCAGATATATCGACAGATATCAGGTAGATGGCAACAGATATCTGGTATATGGCGACAGATATCAGTATATGGCGACAGATATCAGATATATGGCAACAGATATATATGGCAACAGATATCAGGTATATGGCAGATATCAGGTATATGGCAACAGATATCAGGTATATGGCAACAGATATCAGGTATATGGCAACAGATATCAGGTATATGGCAACAGATATCAGGTATATCGCAACATATCTGGTATATCGCAACAGGTATCAGGTATATCGCAACAGATATCAATATCGCAACAGGTATCAGTATATCTAAATAGGTATCAGATATTTCGCAACAGATATCAGATTGTTGCGTCAGATATCAGATATATGGCAACAGATATGAGATATGTCGCAACAGATATCAGGTATATCGCAACCGATATCAAGTATATGGCGACAGATATCAGATATATGGCGACAGATATCAGATATATGGCGACAGATATCAGATATATGGCGACAGATATCAGATATATGGCAAAAGATATCTGGTATATAGCGACAGATATCAGGTATATGGCGGCACATATCAGGTATATGGCGACAGATATCAGTATATGGCGACAGATATCAGATTTATGGCGACAGATATCAGGTATATCTAAACAGTATCAGATATTTCGCAACGGATATATGGCAACAGATATCAGATATATGGCGACAGATATCAGGTATATGGCAACAGATATGGTATATGGCGACAGATATCAGGTATATGGCGACAGATATCAGATATATGGCAAAAGATATATATGGCAACAGATATCAGGTATATGGCAACAGATATCAGATATATCGCAACAGATATCAGGTATATCGCAACATATATCAGGTATATCGCAACAGATATCAGGTATATGCAACAGATATCAGGTATATCGCAACAGATATCAGTATATCTAAACAGGTATCAGATATCGCAACAGATATCTGTTGCGGTATCAGATATATGGCAACAGATATCAGATATGTCGCAACAGATATCAGATATGTCGCAACAGGTATCAGGTATATCGCAACCGATATCAGTATATCGCAACCGACATCAGTATATGGCGACAGATATCAGATATATGGCGAAAGATATCTGGTATATGGCGACAGATATCAGGTATATGGCGACACATATCAGATTTATGGCGACATATATCAGATTTATGGCGACATATATCAGATTTATGGCGACAGATATCAGATATATGGCGACAGATATCAAATGGCAACAGATATATGGCAACAGATATCAGATATATGTCGACAGATATCAGGTAGATGGCAACAGATATCTGGTATATGGCGACAGATATCAGGTATATGGCGACAGATATCAGATATATGGCAAAGATATATATGGCAACAGATATCAGGTATATGGCAACAGATATCAGATATATCGCAACAGATATCAGGTATATCGCAACATATATCAGGTATATCGCAACAGATATCAGGTATATTGCAACAGATATCAGGTATATCGCAACAGATATCAGTTATATCTAACAGTATCAGATATGTCGCAACAGATATCAGATATGTCGCAACAGGTATCAGGTATATCGCAACCGATATCAAGTATATCGCAACCGATATCAAGTATATGGCGCCAGATATCAGATATATGGCGAAAGATATCTGGTATATGGCGACAGATATCAGGTATATGGCGACACATATCAGATTATGGCGACATATATCAGATTTATGGCGACATATATCAGATTTATGGCGACAGATATCAGATATATGGCGACAGATATCAAATGGCAACAGATATATATGGCAACAGATATCAGATATATGTCGACAGATATCAGGTAGATGGCAACAGATATCTGGTATATGGCGACAGATATCAGGTATATGGCGACAGATATCAGATATATGGCAACAGATATATATGGCAACAGATATCAGGTATATGGCAACAGATATCAGGTATATGGCAACAGATATCAGGTATATGGCAACAGATATCAGGTATATGGCAACAGATATCAGGTATATGGCAACAGATATCAGGTATATGGCAACAGATATCAGGTATATGGCAACAGATATCAGGTATATCGCAACAGATATCAGGTATATCGCAACAGATATCAGGTATATGGCAACAGATATCAGGTATATGGCAACAGATATCAGGTATATGGCAACAGATATCAGGTATATGGCGACAGATATCAGGTATATGGCGACAGATATCAGGTATATGGCGACAGATATCAGGTATATGGCAACAGATATCAGGTATATCGCAACATATATCAGGTATATCGCAACAGGTATCAGGTATATCGCAACAGATATCTGGTATATGGCGACAGATATCAGGTATATGGCGACAGATATCAGATATATGGCAACAGATATATATGGCAACAGATATCAGGTATATGGCAATAGATATCAGATATATGTCGACAGATATCAGGTAGATGGCAACAGATATGGTATATGGCGACAGATATCAGGTATATGGCGACAGATATCAGATATATGGCAACAGATATATATGGCAACAGATATCAGTATATGGCAATAGATATCAGGTATATGGCAACAGATATCAGGTATATGGCAACAGATATCAGGTATATGGCAACAGATATCAGGTATATGGCAACAGATATCAGGTATATGGCAACAGATATCAGGTATATGGCAACAGATATCAGGTATATGGCAACAGATATCAGGTATATGGCAACAGATATCAGGTATATGGCAACAGATATCAGGTATATGGCAACAGATATCAGGTATATGGCAACAGATATCAGGTATATGGCAACAGATATCAGGTATATGGCAACAGATATCAGATATATGCCAACAGATATCGAATATATGGCAACAGATACAGATATATGCAACAGATATCAATATATGGCAACACATATCAGATATATGGCAACAGATGTCAGATATATGGCAACAGATATCAGATATATGGCAACAGATGTCAGATATGTAGCTACAGATATCAGATATATCAAAATTAATTTGTTATTTCATATTTATTTGTATGTCCAGGAGAAAAAATAAATTATTATTGTTGCCTACAAAAAATTAAAATTTTTTACCTTTTCAAAAAATTAGCTGGAGGAAAAATATCCTTACTTTTGTTCTGTAAAACAAAGAGAGTATAAAACTTAATTGATTTTTTCATTTTTATATTCATTCAAGAATGACCTTTTGATTACATAAAATGGCCAGGTTAGAAGTTTTTTTCCACTTTGATAACGAAAATTACAATTAAGTTTTTATCAAAATTAGTTTGCTTACGACAAACGTTATAAATTAAAATAAACTCTTCTTTATATTAAAATATTACTTACGTAGGGAGTAAAAAAAACTTAAAAGTCACTACCATTTTTGTGAAATTTTATAAAAGCTCTCGACTAAAAGGAAAATCCCGTGAAAATTTGGTGAAAATCCGATGAAAATTGCGGGCCACTTTCCTCTGAGACTCTTTTCCAGGGACTGCCATGGAGGGTGTTACAATAACTTCTCTTTGATCTAATTGACGATATTTAACAATCATTTTCAACTTATAAACGTGTGAACGGGAGTTTTTTATATTTCAAGAGCTCGTTTCCTAATTATAGAGCAAAACTTCAATTTTGAACAATTATTATTGTCAAATACAATTTTTTTATATATAAAATGGTCAAATATGTAGTTTAGAAACATTTTATAAACATAAAAGTCAATGGGCGTTGAGATAAGAAGACAATTTTTGTGCCCTAAAAGTCTTTATTTTACGATTTTTAGGAGCATCCGAGTTCCGGGGTCTTTTAATCTTCCTTTTTTTTGTCTTCTTTCCTCCTTAATGTCGGATTGTAATTGAGAGCCCCCACCTTAATTGCAAAAAAAGAAAGAAATTTTTTTTTCTTTGGACGTATAATTATGGGCCAGACTTTACTTCTCAACTTTTTACGAATTGAAACTTTTCTGCCTAATTGTCTTAAATTTTATTCCTAGTATGCCTACTTCCGAAAATATTTAGTTTATTTGGAATATTGAGATAAAGGAGTTTTCCTGGAAACTAAGGAAAAGTACTAGTTTGAAGAGCTTCCTGAGAAATAAAGATATAGGAGGGGGAAGTATAAGAGAGGGGAAGTAAAACGGAGGGTGAAGTATCACGGAGGGGAAGTAAACGGAGGGGAAGTAACAGACTGGGAAACTACAAAGGAGGGGGAAGTATAACGGAGGGGGAAGTTTTTTCAAAAAATTGTCTACGTTTTTTTAAATCTGCCTTTTTTTGGTGGATTTTTGGCCAAGGGGGGCCTCTCGTAACGGGTAGAAGTATGAAATTTCTCGCGACTAATATAATTATTATGAAAAAAAAATATAATTTTTTACACCAAAATTCGTTAAAAATATAAGGAGTAATCGGTGAAGATTTGGTGAAAATCAGACCAACGCAACGGTTCGGCCGCACGAATTTTTTACAATTTCTAACAGCCATTTCTCCGCCATTTTTTCAAAAACTTAGAAAATTTTTCGGAAAAAAGCGCAAATTTAAACAGAAAATAAAATTTAGAAAATTATTGAAAAAAACAAATTCGGTAATTTTTCGAAAAAAAAAAAAAAAAAAAAAAAACTTTGAGCAAAAAAAAACTTCTCGCTCCGTTATACTTCCCCCTCCTTCATACTTCTCTCTCCGTTATATTCTCCCTCCGTTATACTTCCTTTCCGTTATACTTCCCCCTCCAATATATTAGGTGTACAAAATGAAACTCAGCCACAGGGTTTTGAATTTTGTAGATTTTAGCCGAGTTTCATTTTGTACACCTAGTAGTTCATTTTTTCAAAATTTTGAACATTTTGGCGTTAAAGTCCATCAAAAGTTGACCTTCTTCGTGTAAGAAGGTTATTGAAGTATAACCATTAAGAAGGTTAATTTTTAAAGGCTTGTAAATCGTAAACCGTTACAGATATTGAAAAAATGCACTAAATAAAATCAGTTGGAAATTCAATTCTCTTTAATTTTTATTCTATTCATTTTTTCTCTTGGACGCACTGTTTTCAAGATAAATTTATTTTAAAAAAATTATTTTCCGAAAATGGTGCATCCTAGAAAAAAATAATTAAGTACAAATTTATAGAAAATTAAATTTCCTACAATTTTTATTTATTAGGTGTACAAAATGAAACTCAGCCACAGGGTAAATTTGAATTTTGTAGATTTTAGCCGAGTTTCATTTTGTACACCTAATACTCCCTTATACTTCCCACTCCTATTTTCTTTACGTCTCTTTAAGAAAGTTGGAAGCTCTTCAAACTAGTACTCAAAAATTGATATTTCGCATTTCTCTTTTGTCATTTATATTTTATTTTTTATTGGTTATTTAAAAAAAGTTTTTATGTGCATAACAATAATGAAAAAGTTGATGAATGAGTTTTTTATTACAGTTTGTCAGGTTTGACATGTAGGAGTATTTGAGTGATTTCACGGTTTAGAGAGAACCTTTAACATAAAAACATCAATAACGCTTTTATATTTTAAGCTTGTATTTCATGTCACAGTTTTCGCGTCAAATGAGAACTGATGCGTTAACTCTTTGCCTTCCTCGCGCTTTTCCATTTTCCGAGTAGCCGGGGAGGTTGGAGGAATTAAAGCAGTAATTTTCATCCCTTTCTGTATGGGGCCTACGCTGAAAATATATCCGCTCTGTTGCCCCCAATTATCGGTCTTTAATGTTACCTCCCCCTCCTCTTTGTTTATTCAATGAGATGCTAAATCTCTCCATAGTTTGTCCCTTGTAAACGACTTTAAATAAATTTTAATTTAACAAAACCCTATAAATAAAGTAGAGAAAAAAAGTGGGGGTAATTGGGTTAGTGGTCGTTTGTCTTTTTGCGGGGTTATCGTGTCGCATCCGACTAAAAAAAAAAGGGGAAAAGTCGACTTTATTGTAGGCTGGATGATTTCTTTCATTCTTTTCAGATATATTTGACAGAAAGGAGGGCTCGGTGCCAATAGGCTTTCACTTTAACCATCCAACCCCTTTTTTTCCCTGGACAAATTAAGAAAAGTGAGAGGTTTTCTTTCAACCATTTTTCAACTTAAGAATTCTCCAAGTGTCTAAAAAAGAGATCTTTAAATGAACGCCTTAAACCCAGAAAAAAAAAGGGAAAAAATGTCAGAAGGAATCTCAACATGATGAAGCCTTCAACTTTTTTTACTTGACTTCAGATTTAAGTATGCACCTTCTTTCTACAAATTTTTTAAAACAAAAATACGAATCTAATAAAAATATGCTTGGAATAGAAGTTTTCCATGGAAAAGTCTTCCATGGCATCTAGGAATAGAGTCTTTTGAATTAAAGAGTCCTTCAAATTCATGGAAAAGAGTCTTCCTTTAAATTCAGGATAAGGTTTAGAATTAATGGAAAGAAGTGTTCCTTTTATTCAGAAAAAAAAAAGTTTTCATTAAAACCCGAAAAAAGGAATCATTTTTAAAATCCTAAGAATTTTTTTTTTCCGGGCAGTTGGAGTCTTTCTTAGAAATCTTGGGAAAGGAGTCTTCTTCGGAATGAAAAGGACTTTTCTTGAGAATCTCGCAAAAGTAGTTCGCGCTGTAATCTGATATCGCCAAAAATATCAGATATATCGCCAAAGATATCAGATATGTCGCCACAGATATCAGATATGTCGATACAGATATCAGATATGTCGATACAGATATCAGATATGTCGATACAGATATCAGATATGTCGCAACAGATATCAGATATTTCGCAACAGATATCAGATATTTCGCAACAGATATCTCGATACAGATATCAGATATTTCGCTAAAGATATCGGATATGTCGATACAGATATAAGATATGTCGATACAGATATCAGATATGTCGATACAGATATCAGATATGTCGCCACAGATATCGGATATATCGCAAAAGATATCGGATATGTCTATACAGATATCAGATTTGTCGATACAGATATCAGATATGTCGATACAGATATCAGATATGTCGATACAGATATCAGATATGTCGATACAGATATCAGATATGTCGATACAGATATCAGATATGTCGATACAGATATCAGATATGTCGATACAGATATCAGATATGTCGATACAGATATCAGATATGTCGATACAGATATCAGATATGTCGATACAGATATCAGATATGTCGATACAGATATCAGATATGTCGATAAAGATATCAGATATGTCGATACAGATATCAGATATGTCGATACAGATATCAGATATGTCGATAAAGATATCAGATATGTCGATACAGATATTAGATATGTCGATACAGATATCAGATATTTCGCAACAGATATCAGATATGTCGATACAGATATCAGATATATCGCCAAAGATATCGGATATATCGCCAAAGATATCGGATATCTCTATACAGATATCAGATACGTCGATACAGATATCAGATATGTCGATACAGATATCAGATATGTCGATACAGATATCAGATATGTCGATACAGATATCAGATATTTCGCAACAGATATCAGATATGTCGATACAGATATCAGATATGTCGATACAGTTATCAAATATGTCGATACAGATATCAGATATTTCGCAACAGATATCAGATATGTCGATACAGATATCAGATATATCGCCAAAGATATCGGATATATCGCAAAAGATATCGGATATATCCCAAAAGATATCGGATATATCGCAAAAGATATCGGATATATCGCAACAGATATCAGATATGTCGATACAGATATCACATACATCGCCAAAGATATCAGATATATCGCAAAAGATATCGGATTATAGCAACAGATATCAGATATATTGCAACAGATATCAGATGAATCGCAACAGTTATCAGATGAATCGCAACAGATATCAGATGAATCGCAACAGATATCAGATATATCGCAACAGATATCAGATGAATCGCAACAGATATCAGATATATCGCAACAGATATCAGATATATCGCAACAGACATCAGATTTATCGCAACAGATATACCGCTACAGATAGATATCGTCGCGTTAGTTCTAACCCCTGCTATTTCATTTTTCCTAAGTTTTCAGGAGAGCCAAAATACGGATTAATTTCTCATTGGAATCAATGCATCACCTGTTGGCTAAATCGTGAACTACGCGTTTTCTGTTGGTAATAGGGTTGAACTACCAACGGAATTCGATTCTCCACAAAATTTACCATCAGAAACAATGCCCAACAAAAAATTTATACAAAATGCCGGTGTTAGAACTAACGCGACGAAATGTTATTTTTAGATAAGAATTTTTTCCTTTAATTAAAAAAATAAAAACACCGGAGGAGAATTTATTGAAATTTTGTCGAAGAAAAGAAAACTGCTAACGGAGTTAATTACGAGAGGAGAGGTTCTTAAAGAAAGATTAATTACTTTTTCCTCTTCTCGATCTTTTTCCCTTTAAAGAAAACACTTAAAAACGATCTTTTAACTGAATATCATAAATTTGCGTTTTTTTTCGTACAGTTGACGTCCTGAAGAAATTAGATTAATCGCTATTTAAACGCTTATGCAAAATAGAAAAGATTTCAAAAACCGCATTTTAATACATCATTTTCATATTTTAAGGACTTCTAAATATACACGGTGTCACACGTCTGGGAGAACGTTAAAAAGTGGTTTTATGAAAAACCATAAAAACCATTTTATGGTTTTATTAGGTGTACAAAATGATACTCGGCTAAAATCTACAAAATTCAAATTTACCATGTGGCTGAGTTTCATTTTGTACACCTAATAAATAAAATTTTAGGAAATTTAATTTTCTATAAATTTGTACTAATTATTTTTTTCTAGGATGCACCATTTTCGGAAAATAATTTTTTTTAAAAATTTTATCTTGAAAACAGTGCGTCCTAGAGAAAAAATGAATAGAATAAAAATTAAAGAAAATTAAATTTCCAACTGATTTTATATAGTGCATTTTTTCAATATCTGTAACGGTTTACGATTTACAAGCTTTTAAAAATTAACCTTCTTAATGGTTATACTTCAATAACCTTCTTACACGGAGAAGGTCAACTTTTGATGGACTTTAACGCCTAAAATTTACCCTGGGGCTGAGTTTCATTTTGTACACCTAATAAAATATGGTGTAGTTTAAAATGCGTTTGGATATACAGAGTGCCCCCAACAGAACCTAACTTTGTTTTTTCAAACGAGAACCCCTATTTTTTATTTCAGATTCGTAATCTACGCTAAATTTCAAGTTAATTTGACTACTCATATCACCCTTTTTGACAACTTTAAAAAATTTCAAATTTTAGCGTTTTCTGCGCTAAAATCCGAAAAGTCTCATTTTTTTCGACTTCCATAAAAAATGAAGGTTCTCATTTGAAATAACGCAGTTCTGTTGGTGACACTCTGTAAATCCAAACGCATTTTAAACTACACCATCAAATTCTTTGATTTAAATTAAGGGGGGTTTACATTTAACTTTTTTTTTTCGTAAAACCACTGTTTAACGCAGTGCCATCTGGACACCCCGTATAAAAAATGTTATTTTTGAGGGTAAATCGATACATTTAATTGAGAAAAGTAAAAAGACAGGGATGATTTAAATGAGATTTTCTATTAAATAGACCTTGGCGCCCTTTTAAAAAAGGTAATCAGTGTGAACGAATTGTGTGAGCGGTTCACTTCCATCCTTCTCTGACGCTGATAGCCCTCGGCGCCCCCGGTGAGCTAACATTATTATAGACACTAAAACCGCCTAACCCTCAACATACAACCTGTTCGCGCCGGCAGATTTTCCACTCATTTAACGCTCCAACGGTTATTTCGGACAAGCTTGATTATTGTCGTATAAACGAGGTAAATAGGACAGTGGTTTTTAAAAATCGGATTAACTACAGGAATTTTAAGATGAACAAAGACTGGCTTGAGACTGTCTTCAAAAGGTACGATCGTGACCGAAGCGTCGGCAAACTTGTGAGCGTCGAATGCGAACGTGCAGCGCCGAAAGGAGCCAATTACTGCAGCCTTATACTTCGTGCTAAGTTCAAGCTTATTCTTCAGTCAGGCCGAGAAACGACGAAATCGGCCATTATTAAGAAAGTCATCGAAGCGGAAGAACAAGTCCAACTTCTCGCCGAATATGCAGTCTTTAAAGTCGAAACAAAGGTAGGAAATATTTGGGGCTAACTAAGGGGATTAGATGGATAGCTCCAACGTCGCGTTCCGCCCTTCCAAGCAAAACCCGACGGAAAGCGCAAAAAAGTACGAACAGTACCAAGTGTATGTTTACTGGACGTCACGATTTGCGTTTTTCGGGTATCAGGATCTCAACACCCAGTATACCGATCGACTTCAAATTTTGTACAGGTCTTCTTTGATACGATAAGAGTAAATTCTAAAAATTTCAGGTAGATCAGTAAACAGGGTGCTGAGATATACAACTCTGAAAACCCGATTTTTCGAATACTTCTTCTTCTTGTTTTTCTCCTTCTTCTTCTTGTTAACTTCCTCAAGAAGTTACTGTGATACCCTCCGACCCCCTGTTACTAGAAAAGGGTCTTCCAGACCCCGTAGGATAAATCTGATAAGTGATCTTTGCCGATCCTGACTTTGTCTGTGGTGCCGGCCGTCCGGCCGTCCGTCGCCACTTTTTCCGGAACACTTCACGGCCGCAATTTTCATCCGATCTTCACCAAATTTATACACAAGCTTCCTTTCACAGAAATCTTGAAAATGACGAGAGCTTTTTTCGAAATTTTTCAAAATGGCGGAGATATGACTGTTCAAAGATTTAAAATGAGCGCTGTGGGCGTACTGTTGGTCCGATCTTCACCAAATTTTCACTAAACATTCCTTGAATTATTTAAAAATTTTCCATGTTTTTAAAATTTTAATTTTCCAAAATTTTTTTACTTAATAATTTTTCTAGGCAGAAATGTGAGTCACTTCGCCGGCTCGAGGGCGGCCTCTCTTTGGCTAACCGTACTGAATTTCTACCTTGATATAAAATTTTCAAAATAATTTTTTTTTTTTTTTTTTTAACTTCCTCAAGAATTTTTTTAACGGAAAATAAAATGGCGATTTATTAGGTACTTAATTTTTATTTTTTTTTTTTCAAAAAACAGAAAACGAACAACAAAAAATACCTAAAATTTCTAACTTCCTCAAGACTTACTGCGATACCCACCAAATTTATTTCACAACTTTTACAAAATTTAGTTCTCCTACTTAATACTTCCTCCTCCTGTATCCTTGAGGAAGTTATCGTTGGAAGCTCTTCAAACCGGAACTTTTTCTCCTTATTCAGCTAATCAGGGTTACAGCCGCTCCTAGTGCACCGATTGACTTGAAATTTTGCGCAGGCCTTTTCCCATTCCATATAAGTAAATTCTGAAAATTTCAAGTCGATCGCTATACAGGGTACCGAGATATAATACTTCCAAAACCCGGTTTTCGGCCGATACCGTCTTCTTCTTATAGCTAAGGCTATAGCCTCTTTTAGTGCACCGATTGTCTTGAAATTTTGCACAGAGCTTCCTCTCAATTTAAGCCAGAGTCCGTTGAAAAATTAATTCCATTATCTTAACTCAAAAAAAAAAGTTAGGAACAAAAAACTGAAATATGGTAATTTTCCCAACTTTGAAGAACACATAGACAAGGGTAGAAAATTAACAGAATACTGAAACTAGGGTTGATTCGACATGGCCTTCCTTCCGATATGTATTTCATCCGATACGATATTTTTCAAAAATATCGGATGAAACGATATATCGGAAGGAAAATATCGGATGAAACGATATCGGAAGGAAAATATCGGATGAAACGATATATCGGATGAAAAATATCGGATGAACCGATTTATCGGAAGGAAAATATCGGATGAACCGATTTATTGGAAGGAAAATATCGGATGAACCGATATATCGGAAGGAAAATATCGGATTAACCGATATATCGGAAGGAAAATATCGGATGAACCGATATATCGGAAGGAAAATATCGGATTAACCGATATATCGAAAGGAAAATATCGGATGAACCGATATATCGGAAGGAAAATATCAGATGAACCCATATATCGGATGGAAAATATCGGATGAACCGATTTATTGGAAGGAAAATATCGGATGAACCGATATATCGGAAGGAAAATATCGGATGAACCGATATATCGAAAGGAAAATAGTGGATGAACCGATATATCGGAAGGAAAATATCGGATTAACCGATATATCGGAAGGAAATATCGGATGAAACGATATATCGGAAGGAAAATATCAGATGAACCCATATATCTGATGGAAAATATCGGATGAACCGATATATCGGAAGGAAAATATCGGATTAACCGATATATCGAAAGGAAAATATCGGATGAACCGATATATCGGAAGGAAAATATCGGATGAACCGATTTATCGAAAGGAAAATATCGGATGGACCGATATATCGGAAGGAAATATCGCAAATATAGGAAGGAGAATATCGGATGAACCGATATATCGGAAGGAAAATATCGGATGGACCGATATATCGGAAGGAAACTATCGGATGAACCGATATATCGGAAGGAAACTATCGGATGAACCGATATATCGGAAGGAAATATCGGATAAACCGATATATCGGAAGGAAAATATCAGATGAACCGATATATCGGAAGGAAAATATCTCAAATATCGGAAGGAGAATATCGGATGAACCGATATATCGGAAGGAGAATATCGGATGAACCGATATATCGGAAGGAAAATATCGGATGAACCGATATATCGGAAGGAAAATATCGGATGAACCGATATATCGGAAGGAAAATATCGATATTCCGATTTATCGGAAGTATCGCAACAACCCTAGAAACAAGCATTTCGCGACGCCGCCAAAGGGAGTTTTGAAAACGGGAGCACGAGCGCTTTACCTCCTTTTTCTCCAATGGGAACATCCTTTTTCTGTATTCCAAGGGAGGAAAATGTCTTTTTTTCCGCCTAAATCGAAAATTGAAGTTTTAAAAAAATCGATCTTGTATTTTTTAAAATATAATATGGATGTACTGAGTTTTAAAAGTTAAAATCATCCTGGGAAGAGAAAATTTGATGATTTAGTTCCCTTGGGATTAACCAGCAGCTCAACAAACGACCCTCTTTCCAATATTCATAAATAGAAGCCAAGATATAACGTGACCCTCTTCTGAATTTTAATGAAATGAAAACCCTCTTTCCATGATGTCATTGTCTTTTAGGATACAAAAAAAGGGAAAAATATTAATTTTTATTTAATTTAGCTTTTTACGGAGATTCTTCCCCATATGGAAACGTTGATGGAGGAATATCAGGATAGAGATGAAAAACTCTGGCCGGAACTGATCGGCTACAACCCCTACGACACAATTATATTGGAGGATCTGAACGTGAGTAGAATGGAGAGAAAAAAGTTTTATAACCATAAACGGAACGACCTCCTCGTATTTTCCATTTTAGTTTTCTCTCTGGTAGTTTTATTCACTTTTAATGCTTTCCAGGAAAGAAATTATCATGTGATCGAACGTCGAAAATGTCTGGATTTGAAGCATGCACTTCTCGTTTTGAAAAGCTTAGGGAGGTTCCATGGGATGTCGAAGATACTTTTGAACCGTGGGATGCTTTCCGATGACGATTTAAAGCCGATGTATTTAGCGTCGGATTCACCTTATACGAAAAGGATCATCGAAGGCGGTCTAGCGCGACTTTCTCAAATTATGATTTCTTCCTGGCCTCCGGAGTGGTAAGCGTGTACTTTAATACCAACCCCGTTTTAAGACTTTACGATAAAACGTAAGTGCAGGAAGGAAATCGCCGACAGGATAGCCAACGATGTTGAGAGTGCGTGCGCACGAGTCAAGCAACTTGCGAAAATCGACGAAGAAACCTTTCTCGTTTTAAACCACGGTGACTGCTGGATCTGTAATTTGATGTTCAAAAACAGCCCAATCGACGAAAATGAACCTATTTCTATGAGGTAAATATGAGGCGCTCCGGGTACGAAGGGCGAACTCAACAAAACGTAGTTTCGAGATATTCGCATTTTAAAGTTTTATGTTACGGGCGAACTCAACAGAAAAGTCATCAAGAGTGGGGTTGTGGACTAGGAAGTGGAGTTCGCCCTTCGTACGCTCGGATATCGCAGTTAGAGCTTTGCCCCATATCGGTTTTTACGTATTTAAAGGGAAAAAAAGGGCGAACTCAACATAAAAATTATATGGGTGTATTCACCAAGAGGTCTAGAATCTGAAAATGAAAAAAAAATTGTCCTATGTTGAGTTCGCCCTTCGTACCCGGACCGCCTGATATCTAGCATACCTATTTCCCCCTACAAGGATTGAAGGGGGTTGGTAGTTGCGCCCCAATTATCAGATGACTGATGGTTTTTTGAAGGTTTATAGATTTCCAAATGAGCCATTATAACTCTTACGGTTGGGACCTCGTCTACTTCATATACAGCAGTATCAGAGCGGAGGATCGACGCCGGAATTACGATAAGCTAATAGAAGTTTACCACCACTCGTTATCGACCACACTTGAATATTACGGTTTCGCTCATGAGATTCCGACCTTTGAAGACATCAAGAAGGAAATCGATCGTCTCGACTATTTGGCTTTTGTGGTCATCTCGACAGTTTACCCGGTCGTCTCCGCTGACGCGAATCTCCCTCTGGACATGGACAAAATGAACGATCCCGATTTCTCCCTCGCATACAACCCCGAAATATACGAAGCCGATAAATTTAAAGAAGCCGTAGGAGAAGATATCAAACAATTCTTTGAAAAGGCAATCATTTGATTTACCTATGATGAATCAAAAACTGAAAAAAAATTCTTGCTATAATACATAAATAATTTTAAAAAATTTTTAGTTATTCACTAAACAATCCAAAAATGCCGAATCGTTCGACCTTTAAATAAAATAATTACAATAGGTAGATTTTTGAAGAAAAGAAATCTACCTAAAAGCGACAGATTGATGAAATAGATATCGTAAAATTTTAGAGCCCTTCTAGCTTCTCTTTTATTAGTCCTAAAAATGATTCGATTTTCATTTTGAAAATTGATTTCTTCA
Source organism: Orius insidiosus (assembly GCA_014119065.1). NCBI lineage: Eukaryota > Metazoa > Arthropoda > Insecta > Hemiptera > Anthocoridae > Orius > Orius insidiosus. The sequence continues at coordinate 22,351 of JACGAQ010000905.1, read as the reverse complement.
TATTTTGGGAAAGAAAAGCTTTCTAGAAGGCCCTTTTTTCAGCTTCCAAACAAGCAAACCTCAACCTCAAATGGTTTTAAGTTCCTTAAAGAAGTTATTGTGATGCCCTCCACGATGGGTTTTTGAGGAAGGGACTTCCAGACCCCGGAGGGTCAAATCGAATATTGATCGTTAATATTGATTATTAGTAGGGAGAAATTTCATACTTCCACGCCTTACGAGAGGGACTTCTCTCGGGCAAAAATCCCATTATTTCTACCTTGACACTCAAAAAATTTTTCAGAAAAAAAAAAGCGCATTAAAAAAGAAAACTCGGAAAATTTTTCAAAAAAAAGTTGGAGAAAATTGTTCGAAAAAAAATTAGAAAATTATTTGAAAAGAAAAGTACTAGTCTGGAGCTGGCCCCGACGGGAACTTCCTTAAAGAGAAGTAACAATATAGGAGGGGGAAGTATATGGGAGGGGAAGTATAACGGAGTGGGAAGTATGTGGGAGGGGAAGTATAACAGAGGGGGAAGTATAACGGAGTAGGAAGTATATGGGAGGGGAAGTATAACGAACGGGGAAGTACTAAGTTTTTTTTGTAAAAAAAAAAATTTTGTTTCGGAAAATTTTCCGGTTTTTTCTTTCTTTTTCTTTTTTTTTTTGTTTGAAAAATTTTTAAGTTCTTTTTTCGAAAAATTTTCTAAGTGTCAAGGTAGAAATAATGGGCTCTTTGGCCTAGGGATGTGCCTCTCGTAAAGAGTAGAAGTACGAAATTTCTCGGAACTAAAAAAAATTTTTTTAACTTTTTTTCAAAAAATTTTCAAAGTTTTTTTCGAAAAATTTTCCGGGTTTTCCTTTTTTTTTTTTCGAAAAATTTTCTAAGTTCTTTTTTTCGAAAATATAAGGAGTAATTGGTGAAAATTTGGTGAAAATCGGATTAACGGTTCGGCCGCAGCGAATTTTTTAAAATTTCAAACAGACATATCTCCGCCATTTTTTCGAAATTCAAAAATCGCCCTCGTTACATTCTTCTTCACCGGCTAAAGAAATTTTTGTAAAAATTTGGTGAAAATCGGATGAAAACTGTGGCCGTAAAGTGTACCGGAAAAAATGTTACGGCCGGCCGGCACCACAGACAAAGTTGAGAACGGTGTAGATCCATATTCGAATTTAACCTCCGGGGTCTAGAAGACCCCTCCCCTAAAACCCGACGGGGAGGGTATCACAATAACTTCTTTAAGGAAGTTAAAATGCTACGGCCGGCCGGCACCACAGACAAAGTTGAGATCGGTAAAGATCAATATTCGATTTGACCCTCCGGGGTCTGGAAGACCCTTCCCCAAAAACCCGACGTCGAGGGTATCGCAATAACTTCTTTAAGGAAGTTAAAAACTTAGAAAATTTTACCCTCTTCGTTGAACTTCCTCCTCCGTTATACCTCCCCTTCCTTGTACTCCCCCTCCGTTATACCGCCCTCCCTTATACTTCCCCATCCGTTATACCGCCCTCCCTTATACTTCCCCCTCCGTTATACTGCCCTCCCTTATACTTCCCCCTCCGTTATACTGCCCTCCCTTATACTTCCCCCTCCGTTATACCGCCCTCCCTTATACTTCCCCCTCCGTTATACTTCTCCCTTCGCTATACTTCCCCTCCCTTATACTTCCCCCTCCGTTGTACTTCCCCCTCCTTTTTCAGAAAAAAAGCGCTTTGAAAAAGAAAACTCGGAACATTTTTCAAAAAAAAAGTTGAAGAAAATTGTTCGAAAAAAAAAAAATTAAAAAATTTTATGAAAAGAAAGAAAACTTAGAAAATTTTACCCCCTTCGTTAAACTTCCCCCTCCGTTATACCGCCCTCTCTGGTACTCCCCCTCCGTTATACCGCCCACCATTATACTTCCCCCTCCGTTATACTTCCCCCTTCCTTATACTTCCCCCTCCGTTGTACTTCCCCTCCTTAATACTTCCCCCTCCTATATTTTTACTTCTCTTAAAGGAAGTTTTGGTTGGAAGCTCTTCAAACTAGTACTTTTTGTTAAAAATTCTAGCTTCTCTTTTCTTGGTCTTAAAAAGAAACGATTTTCATTTTGAAAATTGATTTTTTTCATATATTTGGGGAAAAAAAGCTTGCTGCAAGGCCCTTTTTTCAGCTTCCATTTAAGAAAGTGGATATCCTCCACCAATTTTTAAATTAAAAATTAATATATTTTTTATACTTCAGCTATTCTAAAGATCAAAGAGGTTCTAAATCATTTTTCAAAATAAGAATTCATCAAAAATCGGCTTCCAAAAAAACTTTTGGTGGAGGGTTTTGACAGGTTGAGACATGAAACGCAGGAGAGTCATGCGGGTTTGTATAACTAATTTAATTTTCCATCAATACTTCTTTTTTCCTTTTTTCTTCTTTCTTTCAAGCAATCAATGCCTACTCGTGGTTCAGGTTCCCCCGTGAAGAACATGAGATTGTCACCGTCCTGATTGTGTCTATTGTCCCTCATTTCGTTTTCTCTCTTTTTTTCTCTCTTTTATTGAAAAAATCGATTTTTTTGTTTTTGTTTAACGGAAAACTTTAAATTATTTAAATGAAGTTTAGCTCAAGATATAGAGGAACGCCAGTTGTTACATACGTCTTTCCAGATGTCTCGCATGACCTCAATATCTCAAAGTTACCCATAATATTGAGACTTTAATTATTATAAATCTTCCACGCCTTTAAACCAAAAGGGATTTACAGTTATCGTAAACAGAATTTTAATTAATTTCGCCTTTTGAGGGTCAGGGGGAAAAAAAAGTCAAGTTTTTAGGGTTATAAACGTTGATGTAGGGCCTTTTCGTATATGTTTTGCTTTGAAAGTTGGGGGATTGACTGGTTTTTACTCGCATTTTCATCCATTAGGGAAAAGCGTCCTCCCATTATTCCCTCTATCAATCTTTTACCGAAGTCATTTCGTTTCCCCGAAGAGTTTCGATTTGGAAGGGTAGAAAAAAAGCAATAAAAATATTTAATTTACGATCAGAAAAAAAGTGCTGTTTAAGCGGTTATCAAATTTATATTTAAAAAATCATTTTTAACAACTTTCAAAAATCAATTATACCCTTAGGAAGATAAACAATTCTTGTTTTTTTTTAATTCAAAACTGTTGTTTTAGTTCTAGATATCCAATTAAAGAGAGGACAAAACAATTACGATTGTAAAAGGGAAAATGATCTGACCTCCAATTACTGGCTAATAAGTTGCGTTTGCATTTCCCCTGGCTAGGTTTCGCTAATCAGATATTAAACTTTTATCTCCAATCCGAAGGGCAAAATTGCCTATAAAAATGAGAGAAAAGAAATGTTATTGTGACCGCCTCCATGAACGGTTTTTGGGAGATGGACTTGATGATCTGAAGTTTTGTTTTGAGCTACTATTGGTTCCCAACTAAATTTTCAAATTTTAACTTCCTTAAAGAAGTTATTGTGATACCCTCCTAGTCGAGCTTTTGGGGTCATCCATACCCCGGAGGTTCAAATCGAATATTGATCTTTATCGATCTCAACTTTGTTTGTGGTGCCGGCCGGCCGTAACATTTTTTTCCGGAACACTTTACGGCCACAGTTTTCATCCGATTTTCACCAAATTTTCACACAAATTTCTTTAGCCGGTGAAGAAGAATATGACGAGGGCGATTTTTGAATTTCGAAAAAATGGCGGATATATGTCTGTTTGAAATTTTAAAAAATTCGCTGCGGCCGAACCGTTAATCCGATTTTCACCAAATTTTCACCAATTACTCCTTATATTTTTAAGAATTTTTGGTGTAAAAAAATTGCCACTTTTTAATTATTAATTTTTTTTAGTAGGGAGAAATTTCATACTTCAACCTATTACGAGAGGCACATCCCTAGGCCAAAGAACCCATTATTTCTACCTTGACAATTAAAAAATTTTCGAAAAAAGAACTTAAAAAATTTATCAAAAAAAAAAGGAAAACCCGGAAATTTTTCGAAAACAAAATTTTTTTTACAAAAAAAAACCTTCGATTTGTCGGAAAAAAAAGAAAAACCCGGAAAATTTTTTGAAAAAAATTTTTTTTTGACGAAAAAACTTAGAAAATTTTTCGAAAACAAAAACTGAAAAATTTTTGAAAAAAAAAAACTTGGAAAATTCTCCCCAGAGGAACTTTCCCTCCCTTATACATCCCGTTCCGTTATACTTTCGTTCCCTTATACTTCCCCCTCCGTTATACTTCCCCTCCCATATACTTCCCACTCCGTTATACTTCCCCCTACGTTTTACGTCCCCTCAGTTATACTTCCCCTCCTATATATATACTTCTCTTTAAGGAAGTTTTCGTTGGAAGCTCTTCAAACCAGTACTTTTTTCCGGAACACTTTGCGGCCACAGTTTTCAACCAATTTTCACCAAATTTTCTAAAAATTGGAAAAAGGAAAAACTGCGCTGGGGAAATGATCGTCCATGAAGTAACATTCTCGACGACCACGAAAATTTCATTTTTCAAGACCCTCATGTTGGAAAGGAAATTCGAGATCTCAGCGAATAAATCCAATTTACTTCGCAAAACCATTTTTTCCATCGTTTTTTATAAAAATACGTTGTCATTTTGTTGAAACTATTCAATAATTGCACATCATTCATTTCTTTAAAAAAGGAGTTAAACGAAATATTTACGAGGGTACCACATAAGTTTAAATTAACTCGTCTTACTTCCCATGTTTACAATTCAGGCCTACACTCAACCATAAATCTGAAGCTCAAGTTGAAATTAAACAAGGATTGTCGACTCGCCACCCTTTTTTTTTCTCCCACTCCCTTCGCCCTTTATCGAAAAGTTAAAAGTGCCAACACAATTTTCTAAAAAAGAAAATGTCACTGTTCAAAAAATTAAAAGATCACTTCTTATCGCTCCATCATTTCTTACAGGCAACGTTCGAAAAGTTAGACGATTTTATAGAATCAAAAACAGAAAAAAAGTTCTAATCTTGAGCTGGACTTCCTCAAAGTAGCAAAATTTAATGAATTATCATCCCTACTTGGAAAAAAAAAATTATGCATCAAGGTAGAAAAACTGGAAGCCTCCTTCCAGCCAGGCCACACGCAGCGGGCGAGAACACGACAAATTTCTTCCTACAATACTTTTCGAGAACAAATTTTTTTTCTCATTAAATGCTACCTGAATTTTGTGAAAAATTTGGATTTACAGGCTTTGAATGTCTTTTTCTACACAAAAGCTTGTAAAACGAAAAATAGAGGGATCACTGTGTTTTGTTTTTCAAAGAGCTGTAGGGATTAAACTGTACAAATTAAAATTTTTTCGCTTTAGGATTCTCAAAGGATATTGTCCCACCTTTCCAACGGTACCTGTAAAAGTAAAATGTATCAAATATTAAGGGAGATACGTTAGTTTAAAATCGATGAGAATTTTTCACTTAGAAATGGAAGAGTTTTCCAGACGCAGAAGAGGAAAAATGATTTGTGATCTTTACCGATCATGAGGTCGTCTGTGGTGCCGGCCGTCCGTCACATTTTTCCGAAACACTTTACGGCCGCAAATCCGATTCTCACCGAATTATTTTTCACTCCCGATATTATCATCTTTATAAAAGGATTACGACGAAACTATTTATCGGATTTTCTTATATTAGGTGTACAAAATGAAACTCAGCCGGTAAATTTGAATTTTGTAGATTTTAGCCGAGCTTCGTTTTGTACACCTAGTAGTTCATTTTTTCAAAATTTTGAACATTTTAGGCGTTAAAGTCCATCAAAAGTTGACCTTCTCCGTGTAAGAAGGTTATTGAAGTATAACCATTAAGAAGGTTAATTTTTAAAGGCTTGTAAATCGTAAACTGTAACAGATATTGAAAAAATGCACAAAATAAAATCTGTTGGAAATTTAATTTTCTTTAATTTTTATTCTATTCATTTTTTCTCTAGGACGCACTGTTTTCAAGATAAATTTATTTTAAAAAAAAATTATTTTCCGAAAATGGTGCATCCTAGAAAAAATAATTAAGTGCAAATTTATAGAGAATTAAATTTCCTACAATTTTTATTTATTAGGTGTACAAAATAAAACTCAGCCACAGGGTAAATTTGAATTTTGTAGATTTTAGCCGAGTTTCATTTTGTACACCTAATACAATAAGTTTTTGGAAATAGCTAGTCAAAACCTACAAAATGACTACTGTATTTTTTGGAAAAAATGTTTTAGTCGAAAAGTAAGTTTTCCATTTCCCAAAGGAAAACTTTTTCGGAAAAACTGCTCCCAATACCGTGTAGACATTTCCAAAATAACGAGAACGAGCTTATGTAAAAAAATTCTGTCGATTTTTATTGGTCAAATAAAGGAAAGTAATTTTAGAAGCGAAAGTGCTGCGATCTCTTGTTTTTAAAACAAAGTTTTCTGACGGTACGATGCCCCTTAATTTTGTTTAAGCTTGTTAGTAAGGTTTGATTATGTAATGAAAATTTAGACTAGGTAATAAATATATTATTGTTTATACAATGGCTCACATCAGTGTTTTTTGTGGTAACCCCATTTTTTGTGCTCGTCATGTCCTCCTTTTTTGCCGTGTTTATGATGGTGTCCGTATTTTTCGTCGTGCCCTCCGGCTTTTTTATGTCCGTGATGGTGTTTATGATGGGATCCTTTATGATAATGTCCCTTTTTCCCTTTATGCCCGCTATGGTAGCCGCCGTGGTGATGTCCTTTTTTATGATGTCCGCCCTTTTTGTGGCCGTGATGGTGATGGTATCCGCCATGTTTGTCATGATGGCCTTCGTCGTGGTGTTCATCGTAGAATTCCTTCTTTTTTTTGTATTCGTCTAGTTTATGTATTTCGTGTTTACCTTTTGTCGAGTGCCCTTTATTGTATGAGCCCTTGTCGGCGAATTTATGCCCTTTGTGACCCTTCTCGCCTTTATGGTGTTCTTGAAAGTAACCGCCTTCGTCATGATGTTTCTTTTTATGTCCTCCATGTTCTTCGTAGTTACCTTTCTTCCCTCCTTTATCGTGATGTCCCTTTTTACCTTCTTCGAACTCGTGGTATTTCTTATGACCCGAATCGCCTTTTTCTCCTTCGCTTTCGTGGTGATCTGAATGGTGCTTATGCCCTCCGCCCTTTTCCCAATGCGAGGGCGACGCCTCTAAATCGTATTTCGTCTCATAAACCTCACAGACACAAAAACTTAAAAATAAAAGAAGCGCGATCCGTAAAAGCAACATCCCGACTAAACGCCAATTAGGAGGAAACCTTTTTTTTATATTATAGCGAATGTTGCAAGGGGTTTCCGTTCGATTCATCTGATTGAGCCGTGTGATCCATCGCTTCATTGGGCTTTACTCAACGATTCGATAGACCCGTCAACCTCAATATCTTCTCCGGACAACTTTCAAACAGAAATAAATCTTTTTAGAACGATTGTTTAACCTAAGCACTATTTTTGTATTGTAAACCATTTAAATAAATATTTCTATGGCATGGGAGGGGGCTTTATCAATAACTTTGTTCCAACCGCAGTTTGAAACAGGTTTGAAACTCCTGGAGCATGCGCAGAAGGATTTCCACGTCAAATATGACGGACAAACGATTTGAGCGACGTCAGATTTGACGTCTAAGTCCTTCTAAACTGCGGTTGGAACAAAGCTATTATTTTACTCATAAATATTATCATAAAACTTGACTTTTACTTTTGGAGTTCTTAATAAGAAACAGAGGCCTCATAAGAGGTTACTTGTGTTAAGTCATATAAACTAATTTAGAGCCTAGAGGTCCATTTGTGTCATCATAAACTTTGACAATGACATAATTCCTATTTTTCTCTCTAGTAACAACTATTTCAAACTAATCTATTAGGTGTACAAAATGAAACTCAGCCACAGGGTTTTGAATTTTGTAGATTTTAGCCGAGTTTCATTTTGCACATCTAGTAGTTTTTTTGGTGTTATAAAATTCTGACCATGCATGGTTGGAACGTTCAGAATTTTATAACACCAAAAAAACATCAAGTTGAACCAACCAAAAAAGAAAAAATACCAATAATCATCTAGTAGTTCATTTTTTCAAAATTTTAAACATTTTAGCCGTTAAAGTCCATCAAAAGTTGACCTTCTCCGTGTAAGGTTATTGAAGTATAACTATTAAGAAGGTTAATTTTTAAAGGCTTGTAAATCGTAAACCGTTACAGATATTGAAAAAATGCACTACGTAAAATCTGTTGGAAATTTAATTTTCTATAATTTTTATTCTATTCATTTTTTCTCTAGGATGCACTGTTTTCAAGATAAATTTATTTAAAAAATAACATTATTTTTATTAAAAACAACACTTTTAGGAAAATGGTGCATCCTAGAAAAAAATGATTAAGTACAAATTTATAGAGAATTAAATTTCCTAAAATTTTTATTTATTAGGTGTACAAAATGAAACTCAGCCACTGGGTAAATTTGAATTTTGTAGATTTTAGCCGAGTTTCATTTTGTACACCTAATATATCGATATATTTGAGCCGATATATCGGTCTTTCGATAGTATCGGAGGTTCCGATTTCCACAGTTTTTTGTCTAAGAATCAACCGTTTGACTGGATTTTTTGGTGTTTTTTTACGGTGTTTTGGTCAAGAATAACTGTTTATGGAATTTTTCACCTAAAAACGCCTATTTCACCAGATTTTTTAAATTTTTCCTCGATATTTTCACCAAGGCTACAGAGAACTTCTACTTTTTCTAGTTTTATGGGCGAATATTGTCGGGGTTATTAACTTAAATTTCAGGTATCTTTACATTTGCATATTTCGTCTATTTAAGCGTATTTAAGTTCAATATAATAAAGGTCGGGGTTTTTTTGGCTGGGCGGAACGCTGCCGCGTTCCTAAATAATACTTTCCTCCTATATCGATATATCGATATATTTCTTCCGATATATCGGGTCACCGATGTATCGATATATTTTTTATCGAGGGACAAGAGTCGAATATTGATCTTTACCGATCTCAACTTTGTCTATGGTGCCGGCCGGCGCACAGTGGTCCAGAATTCAAATCTAGCTGACCAAAACCTAAAAATAATTAATTGAAATTTTTCCCCGGCCACGGGCAGAACAATATAATTAAAGGTAATAAAAATGAAATGGGAATGTCTCGATCGCGTTCGAGTTCAAACGAACAGTTCGTAAACAAAAACTTGAGCTCGATTTGTCCCCCATAATCATTCATATTTTTATCGTATAATTTTTTTTTGATCCTCACGATGTTATTACTTAAATTTGAGTATCATCAGCACACCATGACCTCTTTTAGTAGAGGTAAGAAGACTACTAAGCACCCAAAATAATTTTCAAAAATTTTATCGGGCAGTATGCGGCATTTTCTGTACTTACAAAAATTCACGAAAAATGGCATTCTTCTCCAATCCATAACTTTAAGGGAATAATCAAGAATGCTTTACCGCTTGCACAGAACTGTTGTATAACTATCCTAGAGTCCACATATATTGGTTTTGTGGCCTACTTTGTCCGGGTCTTTAAGTAATGAATTTTTTTGTTCTCCACAGAAACCCCGTACTCGGTTACCTACGACGAAATCTTTAATGCTCTCAAAGAAAATGGGATTCATTCCGGGGACGGTGTTAAAGTAATTTTGAATTATTTACTTCCTCAAAGAAGTTATTGTGATACCCTCCACGTCGGGTTTTAGGGGAGGGGTCTTTTTCTATTAAAAAAATTACGCTCTTACTGATCGTTCTATTTTTCTTCTCTCCTTCGCAAAATATGCTAGGGGTTAAACGTAAATGAATTCATTTTATTTCAAAAAAAAACTTGCAAAAAAAAAAAAAAAATCTTAATAAAATATAAATAAATAATAATAACAATAGTAATAATAAAAATAATAAAAATAATAAACTAGATTTAATGTATAAATCTTATTAATCAAACGCTAGAGGGGTTTTGGTCAGCTAGATTTGCATTCCGGACCACTGTGCGGCGGTAGCATTTTTTTCTGGAACACTTTACGCTACAGTTTTCAACCGATTTTCACCAAATTTTCTTTAGTCGGTGAACAAAAATGGCGGGGATATGTCTGTTTGAAAATTTAAAAAATTCGCTGCGGCCGAACCGTTGCACAGTGGGGCAAAATCGGGCAAAAGCGCTTATAATTCAAAATTTTCAAGTATTTTATTTTACCAAATCAGCACAATCTACGTATTTATAGGTGTCTAGAGAGGCCATTATTCAAGTTTCAGCCTTTTTGGGTGCCAATCACAGCTCCAGGAGCTGTAAATCTGACAAAAATCGTGAAAATTTACTTGAAAAACTAATTAGAAAAAGAAAATTCCTGATCCGTGTGCTTGACAGTTGGAACGATGTAATTTTTTTTCATACTCCGTAGTCATATCAGAAGTACAAAAAGAATTTAAATTTCAAGTCAGGAAACCTAAGTCATTTTATTGGGATCAAAAAGCACGGTTTTTCGATAGTAGTTCAACTTAAGAGGAGCGTATCCTCTTTGTGCATCCTTGTGCACCTACCAAAATGGTGCCAAATATTCACCAATAGTCTGCAGAATGAGCCTGTGAAAGAATTAGCTGCAGCCAGGTGCAGCCCTTGAGCCCACGACAGCAAATATCGGAAAAACATGAGACTGCCGAGGTCGGTCGAGCTTAACGCTCTGCGCCCCGCGTCAGCGGATTTTTCCCACTCATGTGGCTTTCAGCCAGTTAATGAACGTTCGATGCAGAAATCCTAATCCTTACATGGGTTCGAATTCTCAGGGGGGCACGGGATTATTTATCTCGAAAAATGTAAATATCAATGGAAACACGATCCCTCTAAATTAGGTAGTTGGACGTAAAGCCTAAGTCAATAAAATGCTCCTAAAAGGGATTAACATTGATATTTATTTACTTTTTATTTTGTTATCTTTAAATCAGTCATCTCCACATCTCTGAGCAGTGACAGTGCGGTAGACAGTAGGGGTATTCACGATCTTATGTTAAATGTTAGTTGTTAAAATCGAATTTCGAAACATCGTGAACGACCCTTGCTAAATCGGTCGAATCGAATAAAATACAGTAGCGCGCCATACGGCATTATTAGTAAGTAAGATCAAAATAAATAACCTGAGACATATGTAACAAGAGAAACCATAACGTTGTTTACATTTTTATGTTATGTTATTTTTATGTTTTATATTTTTATGTTCGTTTGCCAGTACAAGAAGAACCAAAAGAAGTAAAAAGAAGAAAAATTGCCTGTTTCTGAACACACAAAAACACTCGACAACACAAACGTAAACAAGAAGCTTTAACCTTCCCGTCCAGGTTACCCAAGTTTCTCGATTTCGCTAACATAGTTAACAGACCTCAGGGTCCCGTAGATCGACATGTTAAATCGAACGTTTTTGGAGTGAAATTTTTCTCGATCTTAACAGACTTAACAGACTTAACATAAGATCATGAATACCCCTAGTATGTCAAGTGTTAGGGTGAAAAATCGAGACCTGGTGGTCGAATTATTAAAATCACCAGATAAAAAAAGTTGGCTGCCTGTTAAAGCTTTTTCGTCTTTAGATGCTAAACAGTTTACAAAAAAATTGAGCTCTGTGGGATCAATAGTTCTCGAGTTATTGAGGTTTTTCTATAAAAGGATAAACCCGTATTTCTCGAAAACCGTTCGATTTTTTGATCTGAAATTTATGTCAGTTCTTATTAACATAAAGAGGAATCTTTTACAATTTTTTCGGCCAAATCGGAGCAAGGGCCGCTTTGCCCCCCTTATCCCGCTATAGCCTTTCATACATCTTTTGGCTTGTTTTGAATGTTTGACCCTCTTCCGAGTACTTTTTTGAAAATCTGACTTCACCATCGTGTTCAGCGAGAAAAATGCATGAAATTATATTATTTTCAAGCTTCTAGCATTTAATCCTGACGGTTGAAAGAGTTTTAAGCGCAGTTTCTCGGTTTTGCCCCACTGTGCGTTGGTCCGATTTTCACCAAATTTTCACCTATTACTACTTATATTTTTTACGAATTTTTGGTCTAAAAAATTTATCATTTTTTCAACAATATTTATCATTTTAGTAGGGAGAAATTTCTTACTTCCACCCGCTACGAGAGGGACCTCCCTTGGGCAAATTCCCATTTTTTTAAAAAGCTTTAATGAATTCAAACATCAAAGAAATAAATAAAAAATTTATTTAATTAAAAATTCAACAATGAATTAGAGTAATTGGACGAAATGAAAAAAAAAATTACATTTAAATCTTTACTTTTGAAACTTTAATTGGTAATTTATTAATTATAATGGATCAAGAATGAAGTCAAAAGAAAAAAATTTATTCGGATTATTCGCGTGGAGGGAAAGGCAGAAATCCATTAAAAGGAGTTTTTATAGAAAAAATCGGATCTAAAAAGGAATTAAAGATGTTTTTTCTTAAGAAAAAAAAAAGTTGAAGGAGAAAAAAAAAGGTTTTTTTTAAAAAGGGAAACATCTTTGACGTAAGCTCCCATCCAGCCCCCGCGCACGATTCTCCCCGAAGTTTTTCCCACCTCCAAAGAGAAATTGAGTATAAAATAATAAGTGAGGTAATTCCTTCGGAGTGGCAAGGAAATGATGGACTTTATCATAATTTACTAACGCGGGGATCCCCCCTGTGTTTAGTCTACAAATCTTCTATAATAATCTCATTTTCAACCCGCTTTTCCTCCTGTTATTTTTCGGCTGAGACAAATTACTTGATGAGGGTAATTTAATTTTTTTTCAACACTTTAAATATTTCTCTCATCTCCGAAAGAGTTTTCCGACTAAAATATTGAAAAACAATTAAAATAATTATGTTTACTCGAATAAAATTAAACAATGAGGCGACATTTTTTAACTTATTTAAAGAATTAATTGTGATACCCTCCACTTTAGGTTTTTGGGGAAGGGTCTTCCAGACCCCGGAGGGTCAAATCGACTATTGATCTTTACCGATCTCAACTATGTCTGTGGTGCCGGCCGGCCGTAGCATTTTTTTGCGGAACATTTTACAATCATAGTTTTCAACCGATTTCCACCAGATTTTCACCAACTTTTCTTTAGTTGGTGAACATGAAACTAACGAGGGCGAATTTTGAATTTCGAAAAAAATGGCGGAGATATTATGTCTGTTTGAAATTTTAAGAAATTCGCTGCTGCCGTTGGTCCGATTTTTACCAAATTTTCATTAATTACTCCTTATATTTTTTACGAATTTTTGTGTAAAAAATTTTCATTTTTTGCAGTAGGGAGAAATTTCATACTTCCACGACTTATGAGAGGGACCTCTCTTGGGCAAAAATCCCATTGTTTCTACCTACAAAAATTAATTCAAATGTAATAGGAAGTAAAACGGAGGGGGAAGTATAAGGGAGGGGAAGTATAACGGAGGGCTAAAGTTATTCTAGGTTTTTTTTTTCGTTTCAAAAAATTTTCTAATTTTTTTTCCACAAATTTTACAACTTTTTTTTAATTTTCCGAGTTTTCTTTTTTAAAGCGCTTTTTTTCCTAAGAAATTTTTTTTTTTTTTTTCGAAAATTCAAGTGTCAAGGTAGAAACAATGGGATTTTTGCCCGAGAGATATTTTTTACGAATTTTTGTGTAAAAAATTTTCATTTCTTGCAGTTGGGAGAAATTTCATACTTCCACGCCTTACGAGAGGGACCTCTCTCGGGCAAAAATCCCATTGTTTCTACCTACAAAAATTAATTCAAATGAAATAGGAAGTAAAACGGAGGGGGAAGTATAAGGGAGGGGAAGTATAACGGAGGGGGAAAGTTTATCTAGTTTTTTTTTTCGTTTCAAAAAATTTTCTAATTTTTTTTTTTCAAATTTTAAAACTTTTTTTTTAATTTTCCGGGTTTTCTTTTTTAAAGCGCTTTTTTTCCTAAAAAATTTTCTTTTTTTTTTTTATAATTCAAGTGTCAAGGCAGAAACAATGGGATTTTTGCCCGAGAGATATTTTTTACGAATTTTTTGTGTAAAAAATTTTCATTTTTTGCAGTAGGGAGAAATTTCGCACTTCCACGCCTTATGAGAGGGACCTCTCTCGGGCAAAAATCCCATTGTTTCTACCTACAAAAATTAATTCAAATGTAATATGAAGTAAAACGGGGGGAAGTATAACGGAGGGGGAAGTATAACGGAGGGGGAAAATTTTTCTAAGTTTTTTGCGACAAATTTTACAACTTTTTAATTTTCCGAGTTTTCTTTTTTAAAGCGCTTTTTGTCTAAAAAATTTCTTTTTTTTCGAAAATTCAAGTGTCAAGGTAGAAACAATGGGATTTTTGCCCGAGAGATATTTTACGAATTTTTGTGTAAAAAATTTTCATTTTTTGCAGTAGGGAGAAATTTCATACTTCCACCCTTTATGAGAGGGACCTCTCTCGGGCAAAAATCCCATTGTTTCTACCTACAAAAATTAATTCAAATGTAATAGGAAGTAAAACGGAGGGGGAAGTATAAGGGAGGGGAAGTATAACGGAGGGGGAAAGTTTTTCTAGGTTTTTTTTCGTTTCAAAAAATTTTCTAATTTTTTTTTTTCGACAAATTTTACAACTTTTTATTTTATTTTCCGAGTTTTCTTTTTTAAGCGCTTTTTTTTCTAAAAAATTTTCTTTTTTTTTCGAAGATTCAAGTGCCAAGGTAGAAACAATGGGATTTTTGCCCGAGAGATATTTTTTTACGAATTTTTGGTGTAAAAAATATTCATTTTTGCAGTAGGGAGAAATTTCATACTTCCACGCCTTATGAGAGGGACCTCTCTCTGGCAAAAATCCTTTTGTTTCTACCTTGATACTTGAATTTTCGAAAAAAAGAAAGAAAATTTTTTAGAAAAAAAAAAGCGCTTTAAAAAAACTCAGAAAATTAAAAAAAAAGTTGTAAAATTTGTCTAAAAAAAATTAGAAAATGTTTTGAAAAGAAAAAAATTTAGAAAAAATTTCCCCCTCCGTTATACTTCCCCCTCCGTTATACTTCCCCCTCCCTTATACTTCCCCTCCGTTATACTTCTCCTCAGTTATACTTTCATTCTCTTATACTTCCCCCTCCGTTTTACTTCCCATTACACTTAAATTAATTTTTGTCTGCCTTTTAATATTTACTACCATTGATATCGACAAAAGCGCATGTTTAAAAAACAAAAGGGGACTCAAAATACAATTTCCGACTATTCCACACGAATGCACGTTCTCAGAATATTTTTACACCCCGCGTTAAATTACAGACTTCGTTGTTTGCCAAAGGATATTGAATTTAAATTGTATTTTGAAGGAAAAACGGTTGAAGTAGGTTGTAGAAAAAGGGGTCGGGGGACTAGTTTTTCACCTTGCATAAATTAAAATCACGAACAAAAGAGGTGTTGGGGGTTTTAGTTTTGGAAAGAGTCCAAATAGTAGTCAAATCATAAACAGTATTCCTTTTGTTTACAAGCACGGATTTCCCCCGCCCACATGGTTATTTCTAACGTTTATTTAGTCTCTCAGACTTAATTTAAATTATTCCCCATGCGCCATTATGAGCTTTGGCAAGCTTAAAGGGCTTTCGTATGTCTAAAGTACTCGAGAGAGAGAAAAAAAAAATTTAGAAATTGAGAAATTGCCCGTGAATAGACTCTATTTCAAATGTGCTTTTTTTTCCGCCCGAAGGGAAAAAACTCAGTGATTGATTAGGTCTAATGGCATTTAAAAAAGAAAACCTCCAATTCCTTAATATCAAGGATATACGAGAAAAAAAATGCCGATTATTTGAAAAATAAGGCTGAAGGAATTTGCGGCCCTTCTAAAGCTTTCGAATATGGTTGAATTTTGACTTAAAAAACTTATTTCTTCACATTTTAGGAAAGCTAAGTGCGCTGCTTGGCCCTTTTGTAGTTTTCTCCCAAAAAATGGGAGTTCCCCGAAAATGGTTATTAAAAAATTGGCTTCCGAAACACAAAAAACTGATTTTTGTGAAGGATTCAATCTTCTTTGAGGAAAAAAAATATTAGTTTGAAGAGCTTCCAATGAAAACTTCCTTAAAGAGAAGTCAAATATAGGAGGGGGAAGTATAACGGAGGAGGAAGTATAAAGGAGGGGGAAGTAAAAAGGAGGAGAAGTATAACGGAGGCGTAATTTTTTGTTTCAAAATCAATTTTTGTATCACAATTACTTCTTTAAGGAAGTTATTATTAGGTGTACAAAATGAAACTCGGCTAAAATCTACAAATTTCAAATTTACCCTGTGGCTGAGTTTCATTTTGTACACCTAAAATAAAACTTGTTGGATATTTAATACTCTATTTGCACTTAATTATTTTTTCTAGGATGCACCATTTCGGAAAATAATTTTTTTTTAAATAAATTTATCTTGAAAACAGTGCGTCCTAGAGAAAAAATGAATAGAATAAAAATAAAGAGAATTAAATTTCCAACTGATTTTATTAGTGCATTTTTTCAATATCTGTAACGGTTTATGATTTTCAAGCCTTTTAAAATTAACCTTCTTAATGGTTATACTTCAATAACCTTTTACACAGAGAAGGTCAACTTTTGATGGACTTTAACGCCTAAAATGTTTAAAATTTTGAAAAATGAACTACTTGGAGTACAAAATGGGCTTTTTAAGCGGTGGAAAAGAGAGATGACTTTGAATTCGTTAAGGACAATGAATGACGTCATCCAGTGTCAACGCCATATTTAATAGAACCTCCTCGAAATATGATTCCGTAAAAACGGGAAAATTAGCTCCTAAAGTGCGGAAAATCGTGCCTGTTTTTTTCTTGAAAGTCACGAAATTCGACCTTATCTTTCCTGGTAATCCTCGCCGTGGGGGTCGATTCTAATCTGCTCCCTACGGGGACTAGAAAACTGTTAATGGAGGGTAATAAAACAACTTCTGTTTGAGAAAGTTGTTTGATGAGCCCGGTCGTGGAAACCAATCTGTTGTTCTGAAAAGTATCTTTTGGCGAAAACTCCATTTCATGTTAAAAATAATAGTGACTGGAATCAGTGTAAAATATATTCCCCTTGTTTTATCGGGATGGTTTAAGCACTCCTCTTCCCACGAATGGCTGGATGATACGTGGTAAGAATATAGGACGACCAACGCAATAACAATACTCTCGTCAGCCGCGTTACATTAGTTTTCGTTTATAATTAACTCCCAGATTATCAGCTCATGACTAACAATAAGTTAGGTACATTTTAGTAAGAATTATATACTGGGTGTCATTTAGTTGTCTGAAATTTTTTTGTAACATTAAGATTTCCACTTTTCTTTAACTTCCTTAAAAAAAATTGTTTTTCGATCTGTCTGTCTTAAGTTTGGTTTCCGCGCTATGGCCGTAATTGTCTAATGGCTAAATTTTCATCATTAACTCCTAATTAACTTCCTTAAAGAACTTATTGTGATACCCTCCATGTCGGGTTTTCCACGAAGAATCTACCAGGCAACCAAATTTTCCAAATTTTTACACAACCTTCCTGAATAGTTGAACAACAAACTTGAATTGTCCTTTGAACTTTCCTCCCTTATACTTCACCCTCCTTTATACTTCCCCCTCACTAAATTCTCCTCCGTCATACTTCCCTCCTCAAGAAACTAACGAGAGCGATTTTTGAATTTCAAAAAAATGGCGGAGATTCACGTTTGAAATTTTAAAAAATGCGCTTCGGCCGAACCGTTCGTCCGATTTTCACCAAAGAATCCTTATATTTTTACGAATTTTTGGTGTAAAAAATTGTCACTATTCAATTATCATTTTATTTAGTTGGGAGAAATTTCACTTCCACCCGTAACTGGAGGCACATCCCTAAGGCAAAGAGTCCATTATTTTACCTTGAAACTTAAACAATTTTTCGTTAAAAAATAAACTTAAAAATTTTGCCAAAAAAAAATTAAAAAATTTTTGACAAAAAAACTTTAAGGAATAACTTGGAAAATTTTTTGAAAAAAAAAAAAATATTCAAAAACTAAAAAAAGTACCTACCTTAAAAAATTAAAAAAATTCTTTTTTTTTAAATTAAAAATTTGTCGAAATGCTTGAAATTTTTATTCCCCATCTTTGTACTTCCCCGTCCTTGAACTTCCCATTCTATACTTCACCTCCTTGAAATTTCCATCCTTTATACTTCCCCCTCCCTAAACTTCTCCCCGTCATACTTCCCCTCCTCAAGAAACTAACGATAGCGTTTTTGAATTTCAAAAAATGGCGGAGATATGCATGTTTGGAATTTTAAAAAATGCGCTGCGGCCGAACCGTTCGTCCGATTTTCACCAAATGTTCACCAAAGAATCCTTATTTTACGAATTTGTTGTAAAAAAAATTGTCACTATTCAATTATCATTTTATTTAGTACGGAGAAATTTCATACTTCCACCTTACAACTGCAGGCACATCCCTAAGGCAAAGAGTCCATTATTATATTACCTTGAAACAATTTTTCATTATAAAAAAAACCTAAAAATTTTGCAAAAAAAAAAAAAAAAAAAAATTAAAAAAAATTGTTAACAAAAAAGTTAAGGAATAACTTGGAAAATTTTTCGTCAAAAAAACTTGGAAAATTTAAAAAAAAAAAAAAATCTTCAAAAACCAAAGAAAATAGGTACCTACCTTGAAAAATTTTTTAAGAAAAAATTTAAAAACAATCGCAAATTTGTCGAAATGCTTGAAATTTTTATTCCCATCTTTGTACTTCTCCGATGAACTTCCCATTATTATACTTCACTCTCCTTGAAATTTCCCTCCTTTTTATTTCCCTCCCTAAACTTCTTCTCCGTCATACTTCCCCTCCTTAATACTTGCTCCTATATTGTCCCTTCTCTTTAAGGAAGTTTTGTTGGAAGATCTTCAAACTAGTACCTACTTTTAATTGAATCAACTAAAAGTCTTTAAGCAAATAGTATGGAAAAATTAGGGTATCTTCTCCCGTTCCGTGGGGCCTGGCTGAGCAAAGACTTGCATTTTTTCTACCTTGATGTTGAATTTTAGAAGGGACGAAAAAATGATTGGATTCCTCTGCATTGAGGAGTTCCCGTCGTAGCTAGCACTAAATAATTTTTGACTTCAAACCTACGGGCAAGAGCCACCTGGTTTTTTTTATTAAAACCGTCCAGAGAGAGGGAGGAAAAAAAAAATTAGGGGGATGTTCAGGCTCGTAATTTGAACAGATCCGTGTCCGTGACATGCATAGATAATCGAAATTTCCCCCGTTTTATTCCGTCGGATTTTCAATTTTTAATTATTTCGAAAACAAAGGAGGATAGGAATAAAAATCAAGTTTGGCGGAAAAAAAAAAATCTCGAAAATTCCTCGAGTCTATTAATGTTCTTTATTAAACGGGAGACGGTTGAAGATTCAAAAAAAAGGAAGAGACAGCCAAATATATTGCTTTTAATTAGGAAACTAAACGGAGGAAAAGAAAATTAAAGAAAGGGAAAGAGAAAAAACACGGCCTTTTTTTTCCTCCGCAACACTTTGTTCACTGAATTAATATTCATTCCATTTAAATTAGAGAAAGTGATTTCAAAACCAAATTTGTGTTTGTTAAATTATCATAATTAATATTTTAATTAATTTTAAAAAAATAAATAGACATTTTGGCACAATGGGAATGGCGTATTTATTAGGTGTACAAATGAAACTCAGCCACAGGGTAAATTTGAATTTTATAGCTTTTAGCCGAGTTTCATTATGTACACCGAGTAGTTCATTTTTTCAAAATTTTGAACATTTTAGGCGTTAAAGTCCATCAAAAGTGACCTTTTCCGTGTAAGAAGGTTATTGAAGTATAACCATAAGAAGGTTAATTTTTAAAGGCTTGTAAATCGAAACTGTTACAGATATTGAAAAAATGCACTAAATAAAATCTGTTGGAAATTTAATCTTTAATTTTTATTCTATTCATTTTTCTCTTCGACGCACGTTTTCAAGATAAATTTATTTAAAAAAAAATTATTTTCCGAAAATGGTGATCCTAGAAAAAAATAATACACTCGCACGGCGGTCGGTGGGTCTTTTAAGACCCAGGAAATGATTTTTTCTCTCTCCTAGCTTCAATTTTTTAATTTGTTATCTGCCATTCCATGTATTCTCTATTAGGCTCTTTTTAACGAAATGTAATTTAATATAAAGATTTGTATCAAAATTTTAATTTTTACACATTTTTTTGTAAATAAAACTGCAATCGGGTCCTAAAAGACCCGGCTACCGCCGTAGCCGTTGTTAATTTTTCCGTTACGGATTTACTTTCTCTCACCCGGCTTACCGCCGTTCCCGGTATTAATTTTTCCGTTACGGATTTACTTTATCTCTAAGAAAAGTACGTTAGCTTCCCCCTTCTTTTATTTTTCATGGGTTTTCCGTTTTTTTTTCTTTCTTTTCACTCACTTGCGTTTATTACCTATCATTGTGAAAGTTAGTAAAATGCATCCCGATCCTATATTTACGACCGCCGATGATATTTTGGGAGAATTTCGAAGACAAAATGAGGAAGAAAGTTTTTCGGACGATAGTGGTGATGAACTATTTAGTGATGTGGATGAAATCGAAACTCACGAGGAAGAAGATGACGTTATTACACCTGATGAGATGAACGATTTATCGTCGGTAGAGATTCACACATACCTTGGAGTAGGATTGCTCCAAAAGCATCAAAAAGAAGACCTGAAAATATTCTACGTCATTCTAGCCACCTTACTTCTACAAGTCGGAATATAAATCACAGGTAGACGTTTTCTTATTTTTTTCTCAAAACATTTTGGAAACGATAGTCAAATGGACCAACGCAAAAGCAAGAAGTATTTGCAACGAAAAGAACATCGAGTGGAACGACGTCACAATTGCGGAATTGAAGGCATTTATCGGGCTCCTACTACTGATTGGAAGATTTAGAGAATCGAAAGAGGACAAGGATAATTTATGGTCAACGAATGAACAATTCAGTCGCCCATATACGCTAGCTATGAGTCGAGATCGCTTCAGACAAATCATGAAATATTTACGTTTCGATGACTTTGCAACCAGGGAAGAACGAAAAAAAACAGACAAATTAGCACCAATCAGAGATGTCACAGATGAGCTGTTAGCCTCCTTCAAATCGTCGTTTGAAATTGGAGAAAATGCGACTATTGACGAGCAGCTTGTTGCTTTCAGAGGACGGTGCTCCTTCAAAGTTTACATGCCTTCTAAACCTGCAAAGTATGGAATTAAAATTTGGATGCTATGTGACGCCGAAAATTATTACTGTTCAAGTTTTGACGTGTATTTGGGGAAAGTTGGAGAACGAGAAACAAATCAAAGTGCCCGTGTTGTGAAACAGCTTAGTTCCCATCTAGATCAATCCGGTAGAAATATAACTACGGATAACTTTTTCACTTCAATTGACCTTGCGAGATATTTGCTAACAAAACGTATTACTTTAGTTGGAACTCTGCGAAAAAACAGGAAGGACCTACCTCAATCACTTTTGGACCTCAAAGATCGGGCAGAAATGTCATCCGACTTTTTGTTTCGAGGACATAACTTTGGTATCGTACATGCCGAAAAAGAAAAAATGTGTTGTACTATTATCATCTATGCATCATGAGCACGAGATTATGGGCCCGGAAAAAAAATTTAAGCCAGAAGTAATTGACTATTACAATCAAACGAAATGTGGAGTGGACATACTCGACAAAATTGTCGGGGAATAACATGCAAACGGTCATTTCGGAGGTGGCCCATGACCCTTTTTACGAACTTTATAGATATCGCAGCTTACAACGCGTTCGTATTACTGAATATAAAAAACGAAAGTTGGAAGCCTTCGCTTGTAAAGTCACGTAAACGAAAAGAATTTTGGTAGAGTTAGCCACACAACTTATAAATCCGAATATTGACCAGAGAGTCAAAAGAATCCAAGAAGAAAAAATTTCATGCAAGCACACTTACCAGAGCATTTGAGGCAACGGGACGACAAATAAAGAGATCATCAGATGGAAGTTGCAGTTCAAGAAAAAGAAGTCGATGTTCTTTGTGCTCCGGAATGACAACAATACTTTACCAAATGTGACGAGTGTAAACAGTTTGTATGCAAAAAACACTTCGTAGAGACCAAAAAACGCGAATGTATGAGTTGTTTGGAAGTGAGTGTCTAAAAAATTTGTGAAGAATTTGATTAAAATATGTACCTATACGCTAACTGTATATAATGTATTATAAATAAAATTTAGTACTGATATAAAATGGTATTTTGAACATAAACCTATCTAGAATATAAAAACGAATAAACATTAGATTTAGAAAAGAAAAAATATATATAGCAGAGGTTTGAGCAAAAACTGGACGTGTGGTCTAAAAAGACCCCGACCGCCGTTGGCGTTTTTTTTTT